>OZJO01014323.1:0-24476 GCA_900406225.1 Acrobeloides nanus | reverse complement strand
AGCCTAATCCTAAGCCTAGGCCTAAAGCCTAATCCTAAGCCTAGGCCTAAAGCCTAATCCTAAGCCTAGGCCTAAAGTCTAATCCTAAGCCTAGGCCTAAAGCCTAATTCTAAGCCTAGGCCTAAAGCCTAATCCTAAGCCTAGGCCTAAAGCCTAATCCTAAGCCTAGGCCTAAAGCCTAATCCTAAGCCTAGGCCTAAAGTCTAATCCTAAGCCTAGGCCTAAAGCCTAATTCTAAGCCTAGGCCTAAAGCCTAATCCTAAGCCTAGGCCTAAAGCCTAATCCTAAGCCTAGGCCTAAAGCCTAATCCTAAGCCTAGGCCTAAAGCCTAATCCTAGGCCGTTTCAATTTTGGGGGGGGGCTAAAGTGCACTGACTGGGGTGGGGGCTAAAGTGCATAAGTTCCACTTGTTTTGATGCAAAAAAGAACTTTGTTTAGTCCAGATCGGCTAGCTAGTCGTCACTGATTCGGCTTCAGTCTGGATCGGCTAGCGAAATTTTTTCAGTCTGGATCGGCTACAACATATATATATCAAAATAATAAATAAACAGAAATTTACTAATTAATTTTATCTGAATTACAGTCAAAGGGACAAAGTGACACATCGAGATAGAATGATCGCTCTCTTCATGATCACATTCGACGGCCATTCCATGAAAGCAGCCGTTAATTCCCCATATTCCACCGCCGCTGTCTCCTTCTTTCATACCACTATCTCCTACCAGCTTACCAGAATCATTCATAACAATGGAAGAAACAACGCCCTAAAATCATGTAAACTAATAACATTATTAACATATTATTATTTTAAAAAGTTGATTATAATCGATTACTCTTTTAATGCACAATGGACCGTCAATAACTTTCATACGGAGTCTTTCCATCTTACTATATGAAGGATCTTGAGCGGACAGCCCTATAATAGATTATAAAATATTTATAAAAACCAGCATAAAATACCTGTGAGGACATAACGTTGGCCTAACTCTGGTGGATATGGACAAGGAGGTTCTTCGCACAAATCCCTCGACGACAGAAGCAATATATAATCTGTTGCTGAATCGACGTGTATGACTTTCAACGTAGCAATCTTTTCATCGATATCTTCTTCGTTTCTCTTGGGAAAATATTTAAGAGGGCTTCCTCGACAAGGTTTGACCGTCATTTCATCGCCTTCTTTTAGGTCCTTGTGTTCAGCATGCCAAAATGTCACAGCCGCTCTTTTGGCTATGATTGTTACACATCCGCGATTCTCAGTTTCCAGTAAATATTTTAATACATCTTTGTCCCATTCCCACGATACATTTTGAGCAGCTAAAAATTAAAATTGAATTGTCTTGTATTTCTTAGTATTAATAGCCCTAGGTTTAAATTTTTTTGGTGTAACTAGCCCTAGTATTTATATTAAAAAATCATATGAAAATATTTATTCAAGTAAAGAGTGGTTGAAAACGAAGAGATCAAACCCTTTGTTCCTAATTTGTAATTTAAAACGGCTGGCTCTTTTAAGAAATCGTCCAAAAGAGGTTATTTGGAGGATAAAATCTGTATATGACTAAATAAATTTACCTTGAGTGTGGTGATATGAACTCGTTGGTCGCGAAAATTTTTTGATCCCATCCAGGATTGCGATCTAAAATATTAGTATTAGGAGACAGGATTAAAAAAGAGATGCTTACGCATTCAAACACAGTCGGGTCGGAAATGAATTGACTGAGCATTTTGGCCAAATCTTCAGTGCGCTGTATATAAGATTTGTAAAGCGTCTTCAGCTGATCGAAATTCAGTCCTATATTTAAAAATGCATTTGCGTATAAGTTTGCACGAGCATTATTTAATCTACATTTTTGTTTGAAGAAATCCTCCCATTTTTCTGAAATCGATTTAAATTATAAACAAAGCAAAAATATACAAACACATACCGAGCACCTCATTCATCGGAGTTTCACTCATTGAACACCAAAGACGAGAATTGGAAATGGAAGATCGAGTTGTAAGCTAAAATAAAAATTTTATTTAAAAACGACTTTATTTTACATAAAATGAGATGGAAAAGATATTAAGAAGATAAGATATTATTATTATCACGAACGGTAACACAGGAAAATGTAAAGGATCTGCTAGACAAAATTTTTTGGAAAAATTGATGCATAATGCCAAAAAAACAAAAAGACGCGCTATCACCATTGATCTTTGCCATTTTTATATTAGGCACGGAAATAAGTTTCTGGAATTTCGTTAGGTTCGAAAATAGGTTTCCTGAATTTCGTTTTTGTATAAGATTCTTGTTGAAAATTAGTTTAATATTATTTTACTTTTTAAGATGGAAAAAAGTAAAAAACGGATTCGAGAGCTAATTTTATACGAATATCGATTGGGACATACAGCGATGGAAGCTACAAACAACCTATGAATGGCAGATGGTGAACATGCTGTTAGTAAAGCGACAGTGTTTGAATGGTTTAAAAAATTTCGAAGTGATATGCTTGATTTAATTGTGAAAAAAAGCTTTTTAACGAAACGAGAATTTGGGCAATTTGCCACGATCTGGAAGACCATGGGAGGTTGATCATGTGCTTTTCGGCATGACAGCTGAAGCAGAGAAAAAACCTAGCACATCAAGATTGTCCGCTGATTTTGTCAGTGATTGCCAAATCAGAAGCATTTGAGAGAGCAAGACTTCGATTACGATAAGCAGAAGGAAGTTCCGCATCGTTTAACAGAGAAAAATAAATTTCGAAGGGTGGTCGTGAGCTCTGAATTGCTTGATAGACACGAACACAACCCAAATTTTCCCTACTGCTTACCAAATAGATTGAAGAATTGGATTGGTTCATAGTTTCTCATGCTCCCTATTCGCCAGATGAAGCCCCATCAGATTTTCATTTGTTTCGAAGTTTGGAGCATTTTCTCAGAGGAAAAGACTTTAACAACGAAGAAGAAATTCGTCAAGCATTGGATAAATACTTTACATCAAAAAACGTGGATTTTTATCGCCGAGGATTTGAAAAACTGCCGGAAATTTGGGAAAAAATTATAGATTATAATGGAGAGTACTTTGTTGAATAAATTTTGTTGTTTTTTATTTTTGTTTTTTATGTTTTGGAGTCGAATAAAAATTTGTTATTTCCAAAAAAACAACATTCCAGAAACTTATTTCCGCACCTAATATTAAAGATCTTTATTGATTTTCAAACTTGTTTTGTATAAAACTGCTGGAAAAAATGTCATAGAATTTAACTTTAATGCTTAAAACACATTTTTTAAGAAAACAGAGCTTTATGTCACAAAACGTGTCACAAAGTTTTTTAAGGTTTATTACTTTTTCGTGCGACTTTCTCGTTTTTCTATCGATTTTCATCAAAAGTAACCTTTAAGAAAATTGTAGAAGAAATCAAGCTCTACAACTTTTGTAAAAAGATTTTGAACGAATCTTTCTAGAAATCGATCAAATTCATTATCAAAATAAGTGTCCTTACAAAATTTTTGTGACACCCAAAGCTCGGTTTTCTAAAAAAGTTTGTTTTAAACAAATGTATAAACAAGTTTATATCAAAAATAAATCAATAAATTATCAATTCAAATAAAGCAATTGCTTGCTAGCAAAATGTAAAACTAAAATACAGGGTGGGGAGTCCTCGCCAAGGTGGCAAAAGTCCTGACATTGTCAAAAACGCTGAAAAGGTGTTTTCTCGCCCAGAATTGTCGAGAAAACATATTTTTGAAATGTCAATACTTTTGCCCCCTTGGCGAGAACTTCCCCCAGTACACTTTTACCCCGAAGTACAAGGGGAGCAAAAGTCCTCGTCATGGGGGGGGGGGCAAAAGTCTTGACATTTCAAAAACGTGTTTCCTCGACAATTCTGGACCTTTTCAGCGTTTTTGACAATATCAAGACTTTTGTCCTCCTCCGTGTATCGAGAGAACCTAGTGGTCAAAACCAGGTCAAGATGACGTTTTCAAATTTCGGGAGTGTGTGCAATCGATCATTCGCATAAAATTACCCCTAGAAAAGTGATTTAAAATTTTTTTTGAGAATAGTCCCTTCTTTTCACCCCCTTTAAAAGCCACCTTTATGGATAAGAATTGCCACCTTTTAAAAAAAGTCATTATGCATCCCTAGGTGCATGAGACCTTATTTGGAATACCTTCTCTGTGGAGCATGCCCTTTAGTCGGCTCAAAATTCGCATAATTCGAGCTTCAAAAAGTAGTACAGGGGAGGGGCAAAAGTTCTCGCCAAGAAAAAATTGGTTGTTATAGAGAAGCTATAACAATCAATTTGGCAAAAGCGAAGACTTTTGCCTCCCCCTTGTTAAAAAGCGCTCAATAGACACACAGTTTTCACCGGCATAGGCCCTAATGAAACGAAATCAGGGAGGAAAGTTCGGGGAAAAACGTCCAAAGTTCGAGAACATCCGACAAAAGTTCGGGGACACTACCCCTGTCAGATCATGCGTTTTTTGATTGAAAACACCAAAAATCCAAAGTCCGACAGTGGTAGTGTGCCCGAAATTTTGTTGATCTGTCCCTGAACTTTTGGACGTTTTCCTCAGAGCTATAACAACAAAGGTCTGAAAACAGCAATATAACAGTAAAAAAGCAATTTAGAAATACTGAGACACATCGGCAGGCATTTCGTGTATTTCTGTGCTATAGAAATTTTCGATATCCTGTAATTTATGCATATCACTTTGTGCCACCAAATTGATAGCCACGCCTTTGCGGCCAAAACGACCAGAGCGTCCGATACTAAAAACAATATAACGGAGTGAGCCAAAAAACCGTACTTTTGCGTTTTTTGGCGAAAATTTTTCAAAAATCACCTATAAGAGGTATTATCAGCGAGAAATTAATTGCGCATCGAAACCCTTTGAAAACGCACCCCCCCCCCACCTTGTTTTGCAAAAAAAGTATTTTTAATAATCTTCTGTAATACTTGAAAATACGATAATTTGATATTTCACGGTCTGGGAAGAGTTTTCAAGGATGCGTGCAATCGATTTCTTGTATAAAAATACTTCTTATAGGTGATTTTTGAAAATTCTTCACTAAAAAACGCAAGTACGGTTTTTTTGAACCACCCTCTAGTGTTTATATTTGTACCCAAGTTTATATGGTGAAGTTTGTCAAGCTTCAGACCAACTCTTTATTTTAGCTACTATCTCACTCCACCCCCAAAAACCTACCGATGAATGTAGTTTTCACGATTGTTTGGCAGCTCGTAGTTAATCACCACGGAAACCTGTTGTACATCGATACCGCGCGCCAATAAATCAGTCGAAATAAGAATACATGAAGTACCCGAACGGAATTCTTTCATGATGATATTGCGATCTTCCTGAGACATTTCGCTGTGCTATAACAATTTATTATAACCCAAATTCACATTAGGCGTATCTCCAAAGTTACTTACCATGCAAGAAACTGTAAACTTCTTCAAGGATAGCTGCTCCGACAACATCTCAACCTTGCGTCTCGTATTCACGAAGATCACAGCTTGCGTAATGTTAATCGCTTCGTACAAATCGCACAGCGTATCGAACTTATATTTCTAAACAAATTACAGGGTGTTCCAAAAAACCTCCATGAGCATTTTTTTAAAAATTTTTATTCTCCAAAATGACTCTTTGGGGTAATTTTATGCGAGAAATCGATTACAAGCACTCCCGAAGCGTGAAAACGCTTTCTTAAACCTGTTTCATAAAAATAATGGTTTTCATTTTCCATGAAACAGATTTAAGAAAGCGTTTTCACGCTTCGGGAGTGTTTGCAAACAATTTCACACATAAAACATAAAATACCCCTAAAGAGTCATTTATGAGAAAAAATTTCGCCAAAAAATGCTCAAATGACGATTTTTTGGAACATCTTGTAAGCAATCGATTTTTAAATTCATAAAAAGCACCTCTAATCCAACATCGACGTAAAATTGCTTAATGCCTTCAAGTGTGACTTCTTCTTTCTTAACTAGAATCTTGACGGGATTACGCATGAACTTTTTTGTAATCTCGAATACTTCCGGTGGCATAGTAGCAGAAAGGAGTATAACTTGAACGTCATGTGGCATCGCCTTGAATAAATCGTAAATTTGGTCACGAAATCCACGTGAAAGCATTTCATCGGCTTCATCAACCACGAAAACCTTGATACGTGCAGTACCTAAAAGAATTAGTTAAAATATTCTATAATCGTGTCAGAATGTGAGGCGTTTTAACGTTGAAATTTCAAAATTTTATGTGGATTACAAGGCGCCAATAGAAGAAAAACGTCAAAAATTTGAATAAAGCTTTCTATTCCTCTCTAAAAATTCATGTTCAAACGATTGATGATTATTGTGTAAAAACAGCCAAGATCATTTAACAGATGGAGTTGAGCCATTAGAAAATAACTTACTTAAAATGCCACGATTAATCATATCCATCACGCGTCCCGGTGTGCCAACAACAACTTGAACACCTCCTGACAACTTAGCTTGATCATCCGCAATTCTAGTCCCACCAATACAAACATGTGATCTAATATTCTTCATCTTAGTCCCAATGCTCTGCAGTACTCCATGACTCTAAAATCGTTTCAGTAAAACATTTCACTAGACAATTGCAAAAGTGTAACAAATTTTATTAAAGGGGGGGGGGAACCATTTATATACCGAAATCGCGTTTTTCGTTAAAATGTAATAAATCGATCAAAATTTGACACACATATAGGTAAAATTTTGCGAGGAATCCAATGGCAATGTTATTTTTCCAAAATTCTCTATCCTAGTGGTCGAAAAATTGAATTTTAAGTGTTTTTTCTATGTTTTTTTCACTAAGTTTCAAATTTTTCGCTCAATTTTCATAATTTTTTGATTTCCTCCATAATTTTAGTAGATTAAATCATGGTGAATCTTTTTATGGTCGCCTTTTCGAGTAAAATAGTTGTTTTCATACCCGAAATAGTTCATTTTCATACCCGAAATGGTTCAAGTATAAGTCACCCAAAAAATCGCCAAAAACACCCTTGGATGATGTCAAAACCGAAAAATAACACCGGAAATCGATTCCCCGACACCAATTTACCCTAGAAAAGTGCTTTCTGTGATAATTTTTGGCTTAGAAACAATAAAAAACAGGCTAAAAAGACTTTGTTTAGAGTTTTTTCGAAAATTTATTATTTTTTTTTGGGGGTCTAAAAATCTATGTTTTTTGAGGGCTAGAATATTTTTCTTTTGAGTTTTCTATCGCTTTTCGGTATGGGGAACAAAGTTAGAGAAGTCGATTTTGAAAATTCGAACTTTTGAAAATTTCGATTTTAACGAAAACCGCGATTTCGGTATATAAATGGTTCCCCCCCCCCTTTAACAGAAACTACAGAGTGAGCAAAAAAAACCATACTTTTGCGTTTTTTTAGCAAAAAATTTTTAAAAAAAAACCTATATGGGGTATTTTCATGAGAGAAAGCGCGCAATCAATGAAAATACCCCTTATAGGTAATTTTTGAAAAAAATTTTCACCAAAAAAACGCAAAAGTACGGTTTTTTTGGCTCACCCTGTATTAATAGAAGATTCACCCCATTTTCGCCGCAAGGTGAATTCGAACCAGCGAAGGAAAATTGTAAGCTCATGCGCTGACCCATTGCGCCATAATCACTAATTATACAATAGTCCTATTTTATAACAATAAAATGAAAATTTTTACTTTAAAACGCAATTTTACAATCTGGATGTAAAATTTTTTGCATATTTTACCGTTTTTGGGTATGAAGAAACTTTTAAAAATGATTTTAGTATAGGTTTGGAAGTAACCTTGGTGACTGTCCCTTGTCAGATTCAGGTTCCTCATAATGAAAATCTCTGGATACAAAAATTCAAACGATTTTGAAAAAATGTTAGGGAAAAAACTTGGAAAATCGATTTCTTGACTCCTGGTAGGAATTTCAGCTTACTTGTTGTGCCAATTCATGCGTGGGAGCCAATATTAGCGCTTGTACATCACGTATTCTTTCGTCGACGAGCTGTAGCACAGAAATCGAAAACGTTGCCGTTTTGCCAGTACCCGATTGAGCCTGTGCAATCACGTCTCTTCCTACAAATAATCAGAATATTCGGAAATAAAAATTAAAACCAACATACCCTCGCAACATGGTTTAATAGCCTGCTTTTGAATAGCCGATGGTTTTTCGAAACCATATCCGTAGATTCCATGAAGAAGATCCATTTTAAGATTCATGTGGTCAAACGATTCTGTGATTTCTGTCCAGTTGGACTAAAACAATTCATAAAAAGATGTAAAAGAACAACTAATAACAAGTGAAATTATCTCTTAAAGAGTACTTTCATCAAAAAAGAATTCAAAATCATACAGTATGACCCCAAAAAAGGCACTTTTAGGATTTTCACAATTTTTTTCAAAAATTTTCAAGATTCTTAATTCTCACAAAAAAGTAAAATATTTCAAAATGGAGGCACTACACCCTCTCCCCCAGGTACTTTCCCCTTCTACAGTCAACTCTCCATATAGTGACACCCCAAAGGGGGATCGTTAAATCGAATTTAAGGGGGGGGATGTCGTTAAATCGAGATGCCACTATATGGAGAGTTGACTGTACTCACATTCACTACTCCCTAGTAAAATTTTTCCACCCGTGCATTTGTAGTGGATAGACTATACCTCCATCAACTCTTCTGTTGATTCTGTTGTAGTGGACTCTTGCTTTACTTCAACTTGATTACCATCACCATTGATCTTTGTCATTTTTATATTAAAGATCTTTACTGATTTTCAAACTTGTTTTGTATAAAACTGCTGAAAAAAATGTCATAGAATTTAACTTTAATGCTTAAACAAATGTATAAACAAGTTTATATCAAAAATAAATCAATAAATTATCAATTCAAATAAAGCAATTGCAGAAAATTATAAAAATTTAAGTTTTCAACGACAAAAATGCTTATTTGAAACTTTGGAGCTCTTCACCTGGGGAGACGCAATCAACAGGATTCCAAAAACTAATACAGAGGGAGGGGGCAAAAGTCCTCGGCTAAATAAAAAATTGATAAATCAATAATAGACTAAAAAATGGAGATGAGCAAATTTTGCCATTTAAAAATAAATAAAACTGCTCCTCTATCCATTACATCAATCTTTTTATAATTTTCATCCAACAACTTTTGTTTAATAAACTTACTTGTTAGTAAAAAACGTGTACAAATGCGCATCTATTCAGCCGCAAAAGATGACGAAATTTGATTTCAAAACATTCTTGTCTCGGGTCGTTTTTCTGGTCAAACAACACTAGTTTAATAAATATGTTTTAGTGCAGCTGTCATTTAAACGATTATAAAAATGTGATGAATAAAACAGATTTCAAAATTTTTTTCATCACTTTGCCTAAATAAAAATTTACAAAATAAAACATTTCAACACATTTTATTTATTAATAAACAGAACATTTTTTAAAAAATAATGCCATAATCTAATGAAAATATAAAAATGTCATAGGCAATCATTATTTTTTGGTGTGTCGGATCGGGTCAGAAGGTCCGGGTCAAATTTTATCACAAATTCCTTCGGCAAATAATTCTTGATCAAACTTCTCGTATAATCTCGCTTTTTTTCTGGTTGCTCATGCTGTACTCTCGACACTTCTTATCCCATAAACATCGATTTCGCTGAACTTTATGTATATAACAGTAAAAAGCGACATAATTAATAGAATGAAAAAATCTCCGAGCTTATAAATAATGTCCATATGTAAAATTTAACTAAAAAGGCACAACAAAAGTCAATTTAGAAATACTGAGACACATCGACAGGCATTTCGTGTATTTCTGTGCTATAGAAAGCTTCGATTTCCTTTAATTTACGCATATCACTTTGCGACACCAAATTGATTGCCACGCCTTTGCGACCAAAACGACCAGAGCGTCCGATACTAAAAACAATATAACAGAGTGATCCAAAAAAAACCGTACTTTTGCGTTTTTTGGCGAAAAATTTTCAAAAATCACTTATAAGAGGTATTATCAGCGAGAAATCAATTGCGCATCGAAACCTCTTGAAAAAGCATTCCCCACCTTGTTTTCCAAAAAAAGTAATTTTAATAATCTTCTGTAAAACTTGAAAATACGACAATTTGATATTTCACGGTCTGGAAGAGTTTTCAAGGATTTTTGATGCGTGCAATCGATTTCTTGTATGAAAATACTCCTTATACTGTAGGTGATTTTTGAAAAATTTTCTCAAAAAACGCAAGTACGGTTTTTTTTGGCTCATCCTCTAGTGTTTATATTTGCACCCGTTTATAAGGTGAAGTTTGTCAAGCTTTCAGACCAACTCTTTATTTTAGCTACTATCTCACTCCACCCCCAAAAAGCTACCGATGAATGTAGTTTTCAAGATTTTTTGGCAGATCATAGTTAATCACTACGGAAACCTGTTGCATATCGATACCGCGCGTCAACAAATCAGTCGAAATAAGAATACGTGAAGTACCCGAACGGAATTCTTTCAAGATGATATTGCGATCTTCCTGAGACGTTTTGCTGCGCTATAACAATTTACCATAATCCGAAATTCATATTAGGCGTATCTCCAAAGTTACTTACCATGCAAGAAACTGGAAACTTCTTCAAGGATAGCTGCTCCGACAACATCTCAACCTTGTGTCTCATATTCACGAAGATCACAGCTTGCGTAATGTTGATCGCTTCGTACAAATCACACAGCGTAGCGAACTTATATTCCTAAACAAATTACAGAATGTTCCAAAAAACCGCCATGAGCATTTTTTTTAAAAACTTTTATTCTCCAAAACAACTCTTTAGGGGTAATTTTATGCGAGAAATCGATTACAAGCACTCCCGAAACGTGAAAACGTTTTCTTAAACCTGTTTCATAAAAAATACTGGTTTTCATTTTCCATGAAACAGGTTTAAGAAAGCGTTTTCACGCTTCGGGAGTGTTTGCAAACAATTTCACATATAAAATACCCTTAAAGAGTCATTTATGAGAAAAAATTTCGCCAAAAAATGCTCAAATGACGATTTTTTTTTTAACATCTTGTAAACAATCGATTTTAAATTCATAAACAGCACCTCTGATCCGAAATTGATGTAAAATTGCTTAATGCCTTCAAGTGTGACTTCTTCTTTCTTAATCAGAATCTTGACGGGATTACGCATGAACTTTGTTGTAATCTTGAACACTTCCGGCGGCATAGTAGTAGAAAGGAGTATAACTTGAACGTCGTGTGGCATCGCCTTGAACAATTCGTAAATTTGGTCATGAAAACTACGTGAAAGCATTTCATCAGCTTCATCAACCACGAAAACCTTGACACGTGCAGTACCTAAGAGAATCATCTTAAAATTGTCTATAATCGTGTCAGAGTGTGAGGAGTTTTAACGTTGAAATTTCAAAATTTTATGTGGATTACAAGGGCCAATAGAATAAAAACGTCAAAAATTTGAATAAAACTTTCTATTCCCCTCTAAAAATTCATATTGAGAAAATTCGATTTGTGAAGAAAAAAAATTCAAATTTGGAGCAAAAATTCGATTTTAGAACAAAAATTTCGATCTAAAATCTCAAACGATTATTGTGCAAAAACAGTCAAGATCATTTAACAGCTGGAGTTGAGCCATTAGGAAATAACTTACTTAAAACGCCACGCTTGATCATATCCATGACGCGTCCCGGTGTGCCAACAACAACTTGAACACCTCCTGACAACTTAACTTTATCATCCGCAATTCCAGTCCCACCAATACAAACATGTGATCTAATATTCTTCATGTTAGTCCCAATGCTCTGTAGTACTCCATGAATCTAAAATCGTTTCAGTAAAACATTTCACTAGACAATTGCAAAAGTGTAACAAATTTTATTAGCAGAAACTACAGAGTGAGCCAAAAAGACCATACTTTTGCGTTTTTTTAGCAAAAAATTTTTTTTTTTAATTTATAAGGGGTATTTTCATGCGAGAAAGCGCGCAATCAATGAAAATACCCTTATAGGTAATTTTCGAAAAAAAATTTCATAAAAAAAACAAAAGAATGTTTTTTTGGCTCACCCTGTACTAATGGAAGATTCACCCCATTTTACCGCAAGGTGGATTCAAACCAGCGACGGAAAAATGTAAGCTCATGCGCTTACCCATTGCGCTATAATCACTAATTATACAATAGTCTTATTTTATAACAATAAAATGAAAATTTTTACTTTAAAACGCAATTTTACAATCTGGATGTAATTTTACACTCTATGAATTTTTTGCATATTTTACCGTTTTTGGGTATGAACAAACTTTTAAAAATGATTATGGTATATATTTGGAATTAACCTTGGTGACTTCCCTTGTCAGATTCGGGTTCCTCATAATGAAAATCTCTGGATACAAAAATTCAAACGATTTTGAAAAAATGTTAGGGAAAAAACTTGGAAAATCGATTTCTTGACTCCTGGGCCCGTATCATAAGACGATGGTATGATAAATTTACCACGAACCGGCAGTTATTTGACCACAAAGTGGTATCATAAGAAATAACCACCGGTTCATGGTCATTTTACCATGGTAATTACCATGAACTCATGGTAAAAATTCGCATGATATCATAAACCATGAACAGGTGGTTGTTTTACCATGAGTTCATGGTAAAATTTCTACCGTGACCCTTAGCATGATAAAATGATTTACCATGAACTTTCTATACAAAATTTGAGCCATTTTTTATTTGGTTTTTCTATTCACTGATGTTCAAAACGTGCAACAAGTTTTAGATTTTAGAAAAATATTAGGATCTATAAAAATTTTGCTAAAGTACAGGGTGTGGCATAACAATCTTGATTTTTGCGCGATTTTTCAAAAATTTTCTCCAAAATAAGGGGTTTTTCTATGCGAGAAATCGATTGCGCGCACCGAACCTTGAAACGCTTCTCTGGCCCTAATTCAGGGAAAATGAGTGAAGCGAAAATAGGCTATTTCAGAGCCACTGAAGCGTTTTCAGTTCGACAATGCGCGCAATAGATTTCTCTCATAGAAAACCCCATATAGGGTTATTTTGGTGAAAATTAAAAAACTTGAAAATTTTTGAAAAAAATAGAAAAATTTTTGGGTTTTATGCGTACCCTACATATTTTTTTTGTTTCTGCAACATGCAATTACCATGACCATATCATAAGTCAGTGGTTGATGGTTAATTACCATGAGTTCATGGTTGAATACCACCAACTTCTTATGCTACCATTTACCATGAGTTGATGGTAATTACCATAGTAATTTTTATTCTGGTAAATTTACCATGGTTATTTTACCACTGTCTTATGATACGGGCCCAGGAGTCCATTTTTTTCAAAAAATGCAATTTTCTCAGGTTTCCTGAGGTTTTTAGCGCCCTGAATAAATTTCACAAAACCCCTAGGCGTAATTTTTTATGAAGAATCGAATGAGACCACTATCATTTCATGAAAAGCGCAGGAAACCCGAGAAAATGGGATTTTTTGAAAGTGTTTTGAAAAAATCCCATTTTCTCGAATTTCCTTTTCATGAAACGATAGTGGGCTCATTCGATTCCTCGTGAAAAATTACGCCTAGGGGTTTTGTGAAATTTATTCGGGGCGCTAAAAACCTCAGGAAACCCGAGAAAATTGCATTTTTTGAAACAAAAATGGACTCCTGAGTGCTTTTAAGTGAACTTGGCTCAGTGGTAGTGTTCCTCGGATTCGAGTATAATGGTCTCGGGTTCGAATCCCATCTGAATCGATTTGATTTTGCATATTTTACATAATTTACGTAAATTATGTAAATTTACGTAAATTTACTTAAATTGCACAACACTGATCCTTACCAACTTTTAAGAAAGTTCTTTGTATTTCGGATTTAAACGGGCTTTATAAGTTTTTGTTAACACTTCGTAGTCCGGCTGTACTAAATGTCCGAATCAATGCAGAATTTCATGCAGATTATGAATTTCAAAAAAAATTGTAAAAAATTTCACTTAAGGGGGTCTGGGGGACCATCTTTTAGTGTGCCTCCTAAAAATTTTAACAATTTTTGTACTGGCCATAGCTCCTCGTGGGATTTGTTTGAAGACCTCATCGACCACTTCTCATGCAGACTTTCAATCAGTTAAAAAAATATAAAATTGATTTACATCCCAAGTACATTGATCTCCATATATTAAAATGGGGAAATAAATAAATGTATAAGGAAATAAATAAAACAATAACAATTTCATAAAGAATAATGCGGTATATGAGATCTAAATTAGTTATACTTAAAGATATAAATATACATAACCAAGAGAGTTTGGTATATTTTAAAAATAACTACTCATTATTTAAATTTTGGAAAAATTATAACAATAAAAAGTTTCTTAAATTAATTTAAACCAGTTATAAATAGATTTCTTTAGATAAAAATTTTTAGCAACTTGTTTTCTAACAAAAGATTTTATTTTTCGCTTTTTTACTTTGATCAATAGTCAAAATTCAATATCTGAAAACTTGTTATTTGAAAAGTTTTACATTATTTAGGGTCGACAAATCTTTCCCTCAATTTTTCATAAGTTATTTAACAAGATGGATTTCCTCACAATGGTGTCTGTAAGAATAAGAACCGAGCGCTTCGCGCCCGGAGGGGAAAAGAAGTTGTATTTATTACTCGTTTATGGAGCTCAGCCTTCGGACTCGCTCTGAGTATATCTATTTCTAATTTTTTTGGCAGGGACAAAAACATTCGGTTTCTGTTGCGAATCAAACCTGCAAGCAATTTATATAAGCCGAGAGTCACTCGGCCATGAGTGGTAACTTCTTACACTGCGATAAAATTGCGTTTTTGTTGCAATTTGCCCTTTTTGGTAAGTGGATGCCAGTTACAAAGAAATTTTTACCAAATTCTGTGGAAAGGAGTTACAGCGACTTTTTTACAGGACGCTGTAGATGTCCCGCAGTTACACCTATCTCATTTTGTGGAAAGGAGTTACAACTTCGGAGTTACATGATTCGATTTACAGGGATGAAAAGTGTGGGATGCAGTTACAGACTCTAATTTACAGAATAAATTTATATGGTTTTCATTTACAATATTATTTTTACACGCTTAAAAAATATGGTTTTTATTTACAAACTGTTTTTTTGAATGCTCGTACGAGTGTTGCAACGGTTACAACGCTCTTGCATGTGCTTGACGAGTTCCTGAACAAAAGGTGTGCTCCGCGTCAGGGGTCGAAAAAGGCCCCGGGAGGGCCCCGAAAGCCTCTGGGGGCCGGCCCCCAGGGACTTTGGTCCCCGTCGAAGGGGCCGAGGCCCCCGGCGCCGGCTTTTGAGGCTTTTATAAGCCATAACTTTAACAGATCAACGTTTCAGGCCTCCAAATTTGCGCCATTTCTCCCCCTAGAACCCCCTATACCCTAACTTTTCATGAGGAACATTTTTCGCGTTGACAAGAAATTCTGAAAAAATTGTGGTTTATCGGAATTATGGAGGCCTGAAACGTTGATCTGTTAAAGTTATGGCGATTTTTCGAATACCGAAAAACCACCCTCTTAGGTTACGTAACGTTAGTAACGTTATGTAACCTAAGAGAGTGATTTTCGAAAAATCGCCATAACTTTGACAGATCAACGTTTCAGGTTTGCGCCCCCCCCCCCTAGAACCTCCTATACCCTAACTTTTGATGAAGAACATTTTTCGCGTTGATGAGAAATTTTGAAAAAATTAAGGTTTTTCGGTATTCGAAAAATCGCCATAACTTTAACAGATCAACGTTTCATTCCGAGAAACCACAATTGTTTCAGAATTTCTCGTAAACGCGAAAAATGTTCCTCATGAAAAGTTAGGGGTAGGGGATTCTAGAGTGAGGAATGGTGCAAATTTGGAGGCCTGAAATGTTGATCTGTTAAAGTTATGGCGATTTTTTGAAGCCCCCTCCGATCCCAAAGCCCTCGCCGGCCCCGGGAGCCTCGGCCCCTTCGACGGGAGGTCAGCATCTTTTTGACCCCTGGTCAACCCTCGATTATCCGACCCCCTCGGGGAGGGGGTCGGATAATCGAGTGTTGACTGTACGTAAATTTTCCCAGTAATAACAACATTTACAAATTTTTCCAGTAAATGGAGGTCTGTAAGCACGTAGTTGTAACTGCATCCCTGTAACTGCGTCGTATACTTTTCATGTATTTAACTGAAGTGCTGTAATTAGAGTGTTTATCTGCGTCCCTGTAACTGCACCCCAGTAACACCTCCCTGTAACTGCGTCCTGTAAAAAAGTCGCTGTAACTCCTTCCCACAGAATTTTGCCTTGTAAAATTTCTTTGTGACTGGCATCCACCTGCCCCTTTTTTTCAAATTTTTTCAATTTCTATCCAATTTTTCGTTTTTTTTCAATAAATCCATTTTTTCAACAAAAACATTTATTGAAAGCAAAAATATTTATACAGGGACTGAAACTGCGCCTTTCACGACTGCAAAGCTAACGCTTTTCCAACTGAGCTATGAAGGCAGATCAACAAAAGGATTTTCATTTTTGATCACATACTAAAGCATAAAAGGCAAAAATTAAAAAATTGATTTTTTAATTTTTCCAGAAGGGGTACCACCACGGTTTTGGTGTCCTTTTTCTTCTCTCACCGAGCTCTTTCCAAAAATCTAAGTCGTAACGGGATGGGACTTAAGGTTACAAAATTCGGTGACATAAACAGACATTTCTCGTTTAATATTAAAACAAACTGTTCGAGAAAATCAAGCTTTGGGTGCCACAAAAATTTTGTAAGGATACTTATTTTGATAATGAATTTTATCGTTTCCTAGTAAGGTTCGTTTTAAATCTCCTTTAACAAAGTTGTAGATATTGATTTCTTCTACAATTTTCTTAAAGGATACTTTTGATGAAAATCGATAGACAAACGAGAAAATCACACGAAAAAGTAATAACCCTTAAAAAATTTTGTGACACGTTTTGTGGCATAAAGCTCTGTTTTCTGAAAAAAGTGTTTTAAAAGATGTTATCTGTCAGCTACAACACGGCTCACATCATACTACTACACATGTGTTTCAAAACTTGGAAAAAAGAAAAAAGTCTGAAGCCGCGATAGGGAAAAAGTGCTCAAAATTTTCCGCCAAAATAGAGGCTTTTTACGAACTTGAAAAAATCCTAAAAATTCGAAATTAAAGTTGTATCCAATTCCCTCCCATTAAAATTAATAAGAGACTTTGATCTAGAAATAAAACCAGATTTAAAGTGATTCAATTGCTTTTTCGGAGCCTTTGACCTTTCTTTCATCATACCCATAGGCCAAAAAAATTCATGAAAATTCGAACACAAACTTATAGCCAACTCCTTCCCATTAAAGTGAGGAGGCAAGTTGCTTCAATCAAACACATCCGGTTTTACAGTGATCGGCTTTTAGGGTATGGAACCTTTGTCATTTTTTATCCACGGTACTATAGGGGTTGCGAACAAAATTTGTACAATTTTCATAAAAAATTTTTTATTGAGCATATCCTGGCTATAAGAAAGCTCGAAAAAAGAGATCTCACGAACAAAAAATCTTATAATATGTAGTCTTTTGTAGCTTTCTAGGCCTATTGTTCCATTTTGTGGTCATATATTTAAATCTTTTTTAAATGGACTGAGTACTGAATCAAACGTGGGCAAACCCCATCCAAATCCCCCCCCCCCCTAATTTAAGGGAGAGGGGGTTCGCGCGCAGCGCGAAAGTAAAATTCGATCATGCACGCGAAGCGCGCTTGGTCCTCCTTATGTTTTTCTCAAATTAAAAAAATCCTAATATCCCCCATTACGATTTTTCAACAAAAAAGCCCAAATTTACTATTTTTCGCCAAAAATTTTTATTTTCTGAGTATTTTCAGCTTAAAAACAAGCATTTCTAAAAAAAGCGCTAGTTATTTATTTTAACTAAAGGTTTTCACTAAAATTGCCAAAAATTTTCAATTTATCACAAAAAAAAATAATTTGCTGAGACTTTTTTCAGCTTAAAAACGAACATGTTGCAAGAAAATTTTGCTTGTGGCACTGGTTTTTTGGCTTTCTTCAAAGATTTTAACAAAATTTTCGACGAAAATAAATTTTCTTAGCATTTTCAGCTTAAAAAAGTGATTTTCAACAAAAAATTTTGTCCCTGTCGGCGCGAAAAAATATAAGGGGGGACCAAGGTGTAGTTTGAAAATTTTGAAGAATTAGGACAAAATTACCTTGTCCTTCCTTATGTTTTTGCCCTTCACTGAAAAACTGGATGATGAACAAAGTCTACGAAGATCTGGATGAACTTGTCGATGATGTTAAAGTGTGGATTGCATCCAAGAACCGTGACTTCTCTGCCCGTGGAATTGATACATTGCCAAGCAAATGGGAAGCAGTAATCGAAGTAGATGGTGAATATGCTCCAGAATAATCAATTGAAACTGTTTTTATTGTCCTTTGTTGTTGTTTTGTTGAATAAACTTTGATATCACAAAGTGGCCGGATAATTATGCATCAACCCAATATATTTGGAAAATTCATGAAAAATGGAGCATTTTTTGTTTTTACAGTAAATGCTGAATCGTTACCGTTGTCGAGATAATCGCGTTTGAAGTTGGCGATTTTGGAGCGATTTTCAATTTGAAAAAAAAAATTTAAAATATTTGAAAAAAAAATTTTTAAATAAATTGATTCTGCAGATTTGTGTAAAATAGTGTACTGAACAAGATTACCTCAAAATTTTTTTCAGAAAAATTCATTTAGGGGGTCAAAAAATTCTGTTTTTACAACTTACCCCCTATTTTTCAAGGAAAAACGTGATTCTTGAAGGCTTTAAGGAGGATAATTTTTTTCCATGTCGTTTAATTTGGCTAATTTTTTTATATGTGTAAAAAATTGGGCTGAACAAGATGACATCAAAAAATTTTTCATGAAAATTCATTTAGGGGGTCAAAAAAATTAATTTTTTATAAAAATTACCCCTATTTTTGATGTCAAGAAGAATTAAAAAATTATTCCTAGTTATTCTTTTTATCAAAATACGCTAATTTTTTGTACTCGGGGGGTTTTCGACTATGGAGAATACGATGGTGTTAATATTTTTTAATAAAAATTTGTGTAAAAATTAAAAAATTAGCGGGTTACCCCTAAAAATTGAAAAATATGTGAATTTCAAAAATGGCTCCAAATAGGCTAATTTTTTGTACTCGGGGGTTTTCGACTATGGGAAATAAGATGGTAATATTATTTTTATAACAAAAATATTTAAAAAAAATAAATATTTAGAGGGGTTACCCTCTAAAAATTGAAAAAATTTATTTTTTCGAGTTCTTACAATATATATGTCGTTTAAGCGTTATAGATCATGCTGAACACGATGGTGATATTTATTTTAACTAAAAATTATATTTTTGTAAAAAATTTTCATATCATTATATATATAAGCTGCTTCCAGTTTTATGAAATATGAGAAATTGTACATTAACCCACCGACGACTGAGCATATTTTTAATCTTAAGACACGATCTCTGTAAGATCATCGGTCAAGGGTCAGTGAATTTTTTTGTGTCCAATAAAATCGATATAATATTGGTCCCTGAACACGGAATTGAGAGAAAAAAATTCTAAAACATTACTTCTATGGATCTGTGGACCCTGTGGGGGAGTCAAAATATCAACTTTTCAGGATCGACTTCGATTCGGTTAAAACCGACGCCAATCGATTCCCTGAAACTTATTTGAATTTTGTGATGTTTGATAATCGCTTCGATATTGTAAATATTATTGGTTCAGTGCATTCATAGGATCATACTAGTTATTGTAACTGTGTTGTAACGTCCATATAAGATATATAGTGCGTTGCAATGAAATAGTTACAACGGAGTTGTAAAGGACTCGGCAAGTACATGCTATTTCATTGGAACGTTCATGCAAGTTGAAAGTTTGTCCCAATGGAGTTGGAACGGTTCCAATAGATTGCATGAGCAGGGTTGTACAAATTCCCGAGAATATTCCTGGGAATTTGAGAAAGTTGATGGAATATTCCCATTGCCTGACTTGCCTATTTCTTAATAAAGCCGTGTTTATTGAAACGATTGGTAGAACCGCGAAAAATTTTTTTGAAAATCAGACACTGATTTAAATGTAATTTACTTACAGTAACTTTACTGATCTTCAAAGAAAAATTTTTCGCAGTTCTACCAATCGTTTCAATAAACACGACTTTATTAAGAAATCAGGCAACGGGAAATTCCTGCAACTTTCCCAAATTCCCGGGAATTTGTTCAGCCCTGTTTTTATGATTTAATAAAATGTTAATTATTAAAACGATTGGTTCATCAATAATTTTGTTTTCTAAAAGAATCCCGTGATTAGGGCGTTCGATTGAGCCATCGGGCGATGGAAACTCGATTTTGGGCGAATTTTTGAAATTTGGGAATAATAAAAAACAATTTTTCACAATTAGTTTTTGAAAGTTTTTCCCACGTTTAAAAAAATTCTCATACACTCGTTCTGTCTAAATTATGGATTTTTCCGAAAACTCATTGCAGTTTTATGGAACAATTGAACTTATAGTAAAAAAGACTGCTTTAAGAAACAGACCGTTTGTTTTTATACAAACATATGAAAAATATCTGAAATGTATGAAACATTTGAAATGCAGCATTAAACAACCAAACGGTGCGACTTTTCATCGTTCAGCTTTGAATCCTTTGTTATATATGGTTAAGTATTCGATTTTTTTTTGAAGTCTTAGACTCATCTATGCTTAGGATTAGGCGTTGTGATCGGGGTGAACTGAGGAGCGGCGCCGGTGCGCGACATTGGAGCCACGGCCATCGCTCGGAATCGGCGCGCGAAGCGCGCCTCGCTACCGCTTAGCCTAAACCAAAACGCAACCCTACTTCCGATTTCGATTGTGCTCAATACCTACTGATTGTACTAGGCCATATCATACCAGACTGTAACTCCTACACTCAGCGATTTTACCTATGACGCGATTTTACCTATGACGCGATTTTAACTATGCCGCGATTGATTTGTATAAACTTTTTAAAAATAGCGCTATTTCATACACAGCCTTATTTAACCTCAAATCGCTTCTAAGCTGAGCGATGAAAAGTTTGGTTGTTTAATGCTGCATTTCAAATGTTTCATACATTTCAGATATTTTTCATATGTTTGTATAAAACCTTATCCTTAACGCAGTCTTTTTTACTGTAATTTATTGTTTTTTTCTGTACAAAATAATATTTTGTTATAAAATAAACTGAGATAAATCGTTGTCGGACAGTTGGTCGACCCGGACACTTGGCCGACCGGACAGTTGGTCGACCCGAACAGTTGGTTAACCCGGACAGTTGGTCGACTCGGACACTTGATCGACTCGGACAATTGATCGACTCGGACACTTGGTCGACTAGGAAATTATTTATAACTTATTTTATTCCGGATTTACCTCAAAACAGGTACTTATTTTTTATGTTTATAATTTTTATCTCATATTTAAATAGTTTAATTTTTTTAAACTATGAATAAGCCATATTAAAGCATTCGCTTTAATGAAAATAAGTATGTATAAATGTCTCTTTCTTACGTTGTCGGTAAGAGAAATTATGCAAAACAGGCTAAGTTATAGCTGGACCAGTATGAGTCATTATTTGTATGTAGTTAAAATCGATTGAACATTTTCTTTTTATTTCGAAATTTTTTAGGCTCAAACTTTTTGATCACTTTTTTTATTACTCTTATTTTTTATAAGTCTATTGCAGAATCTTAAAATATAGTTCTGATGAGGATATGCCTGTGGATTTAGATTCGGAATTAGAGGACGATGATTTTTTCGGAAATATCACCGCCAATGTATCAAGCAGATTTTTATGTCCTTAAGGTAATATTTAAAAAAGTCAAATTCTCATAAATTATCCATAAAATTCTAGGATACACTTGATATGTCTAGCACTAGTTTTGGGTCTTATGAATCTATTGAAGTTGCTAGAGCATCTACGGATTCTAATTTTTCACTTTCTTTCAGAGATTCTGGAGCATCTTTAGAGAATGAAGAATTATGCTTTATATATGTTTGATTATAAAAATTGCTTAACTTTTAGGTTTACGAGCAATTAGTTGTTTATAAAAACACAAAACGTTCTGCTACAGGAAGATATGGGAAAAGGGCGTCTGCAAAAATCAAATAATAAAATAACGAAACCTAAAGAAACAATTGCGGGATTAAGAATATACTGGAAATGTGATCAGAAATCCTGTTATGCCAAAATCAAAACTAATATTAACTATGAAATTTTGTCGATAGATGATGATTCAGCGCATAATCATAGAAACCAGATCCAGAAGTTTTAAAAGCAAAGGTAGCACAAATGTAATTGGTAGAAACTAGTGCTGTAAGTATTATAATATTAGGTTCATAGTTAATCGAAATTCTTACAAGGAACCGAATAGAACTGAACAAAAAATTTTTTAAATTTTTTATCAAGAATGTATAGAGAAAAATATGAATAAAAAGGAGAAAATATTGATTTTCTCCACTGATAAGAAAGATTGTCACTTTTTTAATTTAAAAAAATTCATTTTTGACTTGGTGCAAAAAATTATGACGCAGGCGGGATTTGAACTTGACTGTGTCGGTCATAGACTGATACACTCACCATCAACCATAAAGAATCCTGATTAACATTTTATTCATAATTTCTCTATATATTTGCGATAAAAAATTTAAAAAATTTTGTTCGTAGTTCTGAAAGGTTGTAACAAAAATTTATCTAAATTGTTTAGACATCGACCAAACAAACTATGTCTATTGTTGATGACGCAAGAACAAGTGTTCTCGTTGGTATTCAAGCCAAGTTGCCTAAAAAGGAAACCTTGGCTAGGCAAGTTCGTAGAGCCAAAAAATGAGAAGGAAATGCTTCGGCTGAACCTCAAGACCTCAATTTTGATATTCCTGCACATATTAGAATGAGACAAGTGCGTGATCCACGTGAAGGAGCTAATCATATTTTCATATTGTATGATTCTGGTCTTGGTCCTGATCGAATTATTATTATGGGTAGCCAAGCTACAATTGATCTACTAAGAAACATTGGGGAATGGTTTGTAGATGACATGTTTAAATGTTATCCAAATCTTTTCAAACAAGGTTTGTGTTTACATACTCGACATCCTCCAAATTCTTTTGCCGAATAAAAATCAAGATACATATACAAGATTTTTTCAAGAAGTGATTAAATTTATAATAATAATAGTGTCATTTTACAGGTTGACAATTTACTTAATGGTTATCATCTTACTCGTTGTATGATGGATTCGAGCTTGCTCTTCGCAATGCTTTTCTAGCAATTTTTCCAAATGCGATCATCAGCTTTTGTTTTTTCCATTTTGCACAGTCCAACCGACGCCGCATTGACGAATTAGTTCTTCGAAATGAAGCTGATGAAGATCCTTTATAAGTCGTCAATTAAAAATGGTAAATACTTGAATTCTCAATTCATATTTTTGTTCAAATTCAGCTACGATGTCTAGCATTCGTTCCAGAAGACAATGTTGTTACCGTGTTTGAGCTCCTCAATCAGCAATTAGATCAGAGACTTGACAATTTTGTTGATTATTTCGAACGGACGTATATCGAAGAACCGAATAGAAGATCACTGCGTGGCGTTGTTCGTAGAAATTCTTTATTTGCTGTAATCGAGTGGAACATGAATCAAAGAACGCTCACAGGTAAACTATAATAAATTGCACCATTAAAATTGCATCATTATTAAAAATATTTAGATAGTGGGCGTACCAATAATTCAGTTGAGGGTATGATCTTTAAAAAATTAATCAAACAGTAAAATATGTTTTTTTCGCCAATTTTAAAAAGATTTTTGAGATTATAAAGAAAATTATATGAAAGTAGGAAAAAATAATTAACCGACGTTTGTTTGCTAAAAATGGAATAATCAATTAGAAATTTAAATAAATTTTCTAGGTTACAATCATAAACTAAATAACCACTTTCGAGTTTCACATCCACCTCTATGGGATTTCATAAATGGACTTAAAAAATTTCACGAATCTATTGAAGCCGACTTATTCGATCTAAATGCCAAAAAAGACATTCATAAACCGCGACCGGTATGGGAGCATATTGAAGCACGTAAGAGACATATCGTCCAGCGATATGATCGAGCTAAATGGCAACAATTTTTGGAATCGATGGCCGACACAATGCTCTTTTAAATGTTTTATAATAAAAGTTATTGAATTATATTTTATATGGAAAAATTTAAAAATAACATAACTTAACCTTTTTGCATAATTAAGAGAGAGACATTTATACATACTTATTTTCATTAAAGGGGGTGTGGAACTTGCAGCAAGTTTCCAGATTTTTGTAGTTTGTATGATGCAATAATGGCTCAATTGGGAACGTAGGTGGCCACCGTTTTTTGGGACCCAGGTTCGACTCCCGTTGGAGTCGAAATTTTTTTGCACATTGAATTTAAAAAAAAA
>OZJO01014320.1:0-14934 GCA_900406225.1 Acrobeloides nanus | reverse complement strand
TGTAAATATTGTAATGATGCTGATGAATTGTTTTGGTGCAAGCATTGTAATTCGACAACGGCAAAAGTGAGTCCAATTAAATATTCTCACCATACATATCCTGTGCATCCAAGTCACCCAACACACCCACCCTACTCACCCGACGCATCCAATACATCCAAGACACCCCAACCCATTAGATAAAAGTATCAGTCCATACAATCACAAATTTTAAGCCTGCCGAGACAACGACCAAAAAACCAACCGAAGCTCCAACAGAAAAACCTACTCCTAAGAAAACCGATGCTCCCGAGACCAAAGCTCCATCTGCAAGCCCAGCTACCAATGGTCCAAGCCAAAAACCAACCGAAGCTTCAACAGAAAAACCTACTCCTAAGAAAACCGATGCTCCCGCCACCAAAACTTCATCTGCAAACCCAACTACCAAAGGTCCAAGCCAAAAACCAACTGAAGTTCCAACAGAAAAGCCTACTCCTAAGAAAACCGATGCCCCAGCCACCGAAGCTCCATCAGTAGCTCCTTCCGAAAATCCAGCTAGCAATGCCCCAAGCCAAAAACCAACTGAAGCTCCAACAGAAAACCCCACTCCTAAGAAGACCGATGCCCCACCCACCGAAGCTCCATCAGCAGCTCCTTCTGTAAACCCAGCTAGCAATGCTCCGAGCCAAAAACCAAGTGAAGCTCCATCAGCAGCTCCTTCCGAAAACCCAGCTAGCAATGCCCCAAGCCAAAAACCAAGCGAAGCTCCATCAGCAGCTCCTTCCGAAAACCCAGCTAGCAATGCTCCGAGCCAAAAACCAACTGAAGCTCCATCAGCAGCTCCTTCTGAAAACCCAGCTAGTAATGCTCCGAGCCAAAAACCAACTGAAGCTCCATCAGCAGCTCCTTCCAAAAACCCAGCTAGCAATGCTCCAAGCGAAAAACCAACTGAAGCTCCATCAGCAGCTCCTTCCGAAAACCCAGCTAGCAATGCTCCGAGCCAAAAACCAACTGAAGCTCCATCAGCAGCTCCTTCTGAAAACCCAGCTAGCAATGCTCCGAGCCAAAAACCAACTGAAGCTCCATCAGCAGCTCCTTCCGAAAACCCAGCTAGCAATGCTCCGAGCCAAAAACCAACTGAAGCTCCATCAGCAGCTCCTTCCGAAAACCCAGCTAGCAATGTTCCGAGCCAAAAACCAACTGAAGCTCCATCAGCAGCTCCTTCCGAAAACCCAGCTAGCAATGTTTCGAGCCAAAAACCAAGTGAAGCTCCATCAGCAGCTCCTTCCGAAAACCCAGCTAGCAATGCTCCGAGCCAAAAACCAACTGAAGCTCCATCAGCAGCTCCTTCCGAAAACCCAGCTAGCAATGTTCCGAGCCAAAAACCAACTGAAGCTCCATCAGCAGCTCCTTCCGAAAACCCAGCTAGCAATGCTCCGAGCCAAAAACCAAGTGAAGCTCCATCAGCAGCTCCTTCTGAAAATCCAGCTAGCAATGCTCCGAGCCAAAAACCAACTGAAGTTCCATCAGCAGCTCCTTCCGAAAACCCAGCTAGCAATGTTCCGAGCCAAAAACCAACTGAAGCTCCATCAGCAGCTCCTTCCGAAAACCCAGCTAGCAATGTTTCGAGCCAAAAACCAAGTGAAGCTCCATCAGCAGCTCCTTCCGAAAACCCAGCTAGCAATGCTCCGAGCCAAAAACCAAGTGAAGCTCCATCAGTAGCTCCTTCCGAAAACCCAGCTAGCAATGCCCCAAGCCAAAAACCAAGCGAAGCTCCATCAGCAGCTCCTTCTGAAAACCCAGCTAGCAATGCCCCAAGCCAAAAACCAAGTGAAGCTCCATCAGTAGCTCCTTCTGAAAATCCAGCTAGCAATGCTCCAAGCGAAAAACCAACTGAAGCCTCTCTATCCAATGCACCAAATACTAACGTTCCAACTGAAGCAGCTTCTGAAGTACCATCAAGCGTAGGACCAACCGAGAAGCCTTCGAATGCACCACCAGCCAGTGAACAACCTTCCGAAGCCCCATCTACAAATCAACCAAGTGAAACATCTACTCGTCCGACGCGGCCAGTGCCACCAAGCAAGCCAACTCATCCGAGCCATCCGCCACATCCTAGCCACCCGACGCATCCGCCACACCCTAGCCACCCGCCACATCCTAGCCATCCAACGCATCCAAGCAAGCCAACGCCACCTAAACGTCCGACACGACCAGTATCTCCAAGCAAGCGAACTCATCCACCACATCCTAGCCATCCACCACATCCTAGCCATCCAACGCATCCGCCACATCCTAGCCATCCAACGCACCCAGTGCATCCAAGCAAGCCAACACCACCTAGCCGTCCAACACGACTAGTACCTTCTTAGTTTATTGTATTTGTTTATGTATATAAAAGTTTATTCAAGTAAATTTCGCGCCAGACAACTAAAATGACTCATACAAAGAATGCCTGATTACAGGCATTCATATCTTTCAGAACAATCTTTCTCACATCTGCTAAAATTTGATATCCTACTACATTAAACGTCTAAGGTTTGTGTATTTGTTTGTGCAGACGATCTCGGGAACGTTTGAATTAAACCCTCGACGCTAAAACAAAAGTTGTAAGGAAAGCTATATGAGAGAAGACGATTGACACCAAAATCATCGAAATCTGACGCAAATTTTTTTCACTTTTTTGTGTTTTTTTAAAATATTTCTATGATAATCGATTGTGCGCATTCCCGAAGCCTAAAAGCGCTTTCTTGAACTTGATTCGGGGAAGGGATTATCAAATCATATAGATGCTTTAGATATTGGAGTGATTCATTCCGGTGTTTTTTACACTCCGAATTTTGATGTGTGCTTTTCCACCGTTTTTGGGCACGTACCAATCAAAAATTCGAATTTGTAAAATTTTCAGGTTTTGTTTCCCTAGATCCCACTTTGGTTTGAACCAAAATTCAAAATCAGGGAAGCATTTTCAAGCTTTGAGAAGGATTGCAATCGATTCCTATCATAAAAAAACTCCCAGGGTGGCCTTTTTGATCACCTAGCTCACTCGTACGATTGACGCTAGGCATACCTTAACAAACACTCCACCAAAATTGTTATGGTGTAACGCTAGGTGAACTCGCTTTAAGGCTGCGTTCAAGCATGTCGAAAAAGTTGTTGAAAAGTTGTCGAAAATGCAACTTTGTTTGATTTTCAATAAAATCGTGTTTATTTAAACGATTGGTTATAAAGCACACCAGCTTTTTTGACATGCTTGAACGCAGTCTCAACAAAAAGCGATGCATTTTATTGTTAAAGTGTATCATTTTTTAAATAAAAGCATAATTTTCTAAGCATTTTCAGCTTAAAACAGCCATTTTCGAAAAAAATTTCGCCTGTGGCGCAGTTTTTCGATAGAAATTTTATCGGTTACTTCGTGTGCTTTATAACCACTCGTTTCAATAAACACGATTTTATTGAAAATCAGAAAAGTTGCATTTTTCGACAACTTTTCCGACATGGTTGAACGCAGCCTAAATAAGCTTACCCTAAAGTGAACTTGCCCTAAAGGCAACTCGCCCTAAGTGAACTCGCTCTAACGTGAACTGAGGTGTGGGACTGATTAAAAAGCCCATTAGGGAAAGTTGTTTTTAGGGCAAGTATACTTTAGGGTGTAAAATCAAGTTTAATACCCCCATATCATATGTTTAATCTATGCCCTATATTTTTATACATCAGGAACAAATTTAAAGCCTATACAAAATCAAAGCTTGTCTAACTAAAGACCACTCAATATTACATCACTTATCAGTATCGACTGTACCATAACCGATCGGCTCAAAATAAGAGAGCAATGTTCTTCTTGATAAAAGATTAAACGGTCTAAAAAATCACATGAATTCCTTTTACTACCCATAAAATAAACTCCCACTCGAGGGGCGAACTTTTAAGAGTTCCGCAAATGACCTATTTTACACAAAAGCTTATCAGGAAACCACCCAAAAATTATCAATATTTTTAATGTTCTAGACAAAATAACGACTCGGGCGTACAAAGAACGTCAAAAACCATGCGCAGGCGGGGAAAGACGCAAATGGTTGATGTAGGTTGACGAGAAAAATTGTATAAAAAGATTTGGTGTTGGAAAGAAAAATGTAGTCCTTTACAAGATGGCTTCAACAAAAATTTTCTTTACTTTTATTTTGTTATTAGGCTATATTAGTGTTAGCTTAGCTAGGCCGAATGAAGGTGATGAAAATTCCAAAAAATTCCGACCTAGTCCAAAAAAATTGCATACCATTTCCACAGATTATGACTATCCAGATTACCCAGGATGGGATCTATGTCAATATTGTAATGATACTATTGAATGGCCTTGGTGCAAGTATTGTAAGTCGACAACGGCAAAAGTGAGTCCAATTAACATTCTCACCATACACCCCCCCCCCAATACATCAAAGCCACCCAACCCATCCAGTAAAAGTATCAGTCCATACAACCACGAATTTTAAGCATACTGATGCACCGACCAAAAAGCCAACCGAAGCTCCAACAGAAAAACCTACTCCTAAGAAAACGGATGCCCCAGCCACAGAAGCTCCATCAGTAGCTCCTTCCGAAAATCCAGCTAGCAATGCTCTAAGTCAAAAACCAACTGAAGCTCCAACTGCCCCTCCCTCCAATGTGCCAAATACTAATGTTCCAACTGAAGCAACTACCAAAGTACCAGCAAGCGTAGGACCAACCAAGAAGCCTTCGAACGCACCACCAGCCAGTGAACAACCTTCCGAAGTACCAATTACGCAGCAGCCGGTAGAAAAGTCTACGGTTGTACCAAATGATCCAACTCGACAGCCATCCGAAGTACCAATAACAAATGTGCCATCTGACAAGCCTTCTGTAGCTACGGTAACAAGTTTGCCTTCAGAGAAGCCATCTGAAGCTCCAGCTCCAAGTGAAGCACAAAGTGTCCCAACTCAAAAACCATCCGATGCTCCAGTGCCAAGTGGACAACCATCTGAAGCTCCTATTCCTAGTGATCAGCCTTCCGATGCTCCGGTAACAAATCAACCAAGTGAGCAACCCTCAGAAGCACCAGCCACAAATGCTCCATCTCAAAAACCATCCGAGGCTCCAGAGCCAAGTGAACAGCCATCCGAAGCTCCAGCGCCAAGTGGACTGCCATCCGAAGCTCCAGAGCCAAGTGAACAGCCATCCGTAGCTCCAGCGCCAAGTGGACAACCATCTGAAGCTCCTGTGCCTAGTGGTCAGCCTTCCGATGTTCCGGTAACAAATCAACCAAGTGAACAACCCTCAGAAGCACCAGCTACCAATGCTCCATCTCAAAAACCATCCGAGGCTCCAGAGCCAAGTGGACAGCCATCCGAAGCTCCAGCGCCAAGTGGACAACCATCCGAAGCTCCAGTAACGAATCAACCAAGTGAGCAACCCTCAGAAGCACCAGCTACCAATGCTCCATCTCAAAAATCATCCGAGGCTCCAGCGCCGAGTGGACAACCATCCGAAGCTCCAGCGCCAAGTGGACAGCCATCCGATGCTCCAGTAACGAATCAACCAAGTGAGCAACCCTCAGAAGCACCAGCTACCAATGCTCCATCTCAAAAACCATCCGAGGCTCCAGAACCAAGTGGACAGCCATCCGAAGCTCCTGTACCAAGTGGGCAGCCATCTGGATCTCCAGCTCCAAATGAACAGTCTACTGAAGCTCCAGCTACTAACCAACCTAGTGAGAGACCATCAGAAGCGCCAGTTACTAATGCCCCATCAGAGAAACCGTCCGAAGCCCCAGTGCCAAGTCAGCAGCCTACTGAAGCTCCAGCTACCAATCAACCAAGTGGTAGGCCTTCTGAAGTGCCAGTTACCAGTGCTCCATCTGAAAAACCGTCTGAGATTCCTGTGACAAGTGATAATCCAAGCGAAGCCCCATCTACAAATCAACCAAGTGCAACATCTACTCGTCCGACACGGCCAGTGCCTCCAAGCAAGCCAACTCATCCGCCACATCCTAGCCATCCGACGCATCCGCCACACCCTAGCCATCCAACGCATCCGCCACATCCTAGCCACCCAACGCATCCAGTGCATCCAAGCAAGCCAACGCCACCTAGTCATCCAACACGACCAGTGCCTCCAAGCAAGCCAACAAGGAATCCACCAGAGCCAGATGTGATCAAAGAACACATGAATTGTGAATTCGTCTATAGACCACATGAAGATCCACTTTCAAGGATAAAGCTTATTTGTCAATCGGCGTATCCAGTAGATGAGAAGGTTTAAAAAAATATGTATTTTTTTGTAATTTGTCATAATTTTCAATGAATACGAGTATTTATTATATAAAAATGTTTATAAAAGTCTTTAAACTTGTATGCAAACTCTCTTTTTTTGGAGCTCAGATTAACATGCCGAGACGTGGGAATCTAGGAAATGTTTTTTGAAATTAAGCAAAAGTTTTCGGAACCGATCGGAACTCGAACTCGGACCTCTTGGTTACCTTCCAATTGTGCTACCGATACTTACAACTGATGCCCGTTTTTTGGTAAATACTTGACGCTGTAGTTTTTCACTATTCACACTGTGAAAAAAATTCTTTAGATTTCTACGTTTCGGTGTGTTAATCCAAGCTCCAAAAAGACATTCAATTTAAAAAAATTCAATAATTATAGAAAAAACGGCTCAATTGCACTTTAATCGTCCCAAAAATTTTTAACCACTTGGCTTAAGCCTAAACCTAGGCCTAAGCCTAGCCTAGGCTTAATCTTAGGCATAGACTTAGGGCGCCTAAGGCTAAGTAACGAGTCGCCGAAGTGACGTGAAACGAATCAAAATATAGATTAGTTTATTAGTTTTTATTTCTTTTTACATTAGCTAATTTTTCAATGTTATTTTACCAATGTTTTAAAAATTTATTTGGACGGTTAAAAGGAGATGGGACGGTTAAAAATTTTTTTGGACGGTTAAAATGCTATTGAGCCGAAAAAGCTTTATTTCAGTGGTTTCATAGGTTTACAAAAAATTTATTTCAAGTGTTTCCTAGATTTATGAGTAACTTGAACGCGTAAAAACAAAACAAACATCTTGTTTCCTTAGGGCCTCCACTAATTCGTCTCGGCGATTTCGAGACAAGCACTAATTGCATAGATGGCGTCGAGACGGGTTTATTCTTCAGGGTCAACAGATTTTCGAATGTGGTCTTCAGCAAATTTATAACCCACAATAAGATGCATAAAAAAGTAAAAGATAACATTCGAAAATTCGTTTATCCTGAAAAGATATTCGCAATTTAAACAAGCGCCGAGACACGTCGAGACGAGCACTAACTGCAATTATTGCTCCCCAACTTGGTATTAGTACGGCAATTATAGTCCATTTCCGCCGCTAATGGAAAAAAGTCCGGACGAGATGGCCAAGTGGTAAAGCTATCACTTTGCACTCCGAAGGGCGAGGGTTCGATCCCGGGGGTCGAAATCAAAAATATTATAATTCAAGATTTCATCATCAAACTACAAAAAATCCCGAAGAATCCCGGTTTTTTGTAGTTTGTATGATGAAATCTTGAATTATGATATTTCTAATTTCGACCTCCGGGATCGAACACTCGCCCTTCGGAGTGCAAAGCGAGAGCTTTATCACTTGGCCATCTCGTCCGGATTTTTTTCCATTGGCGACGGAAATGGACTATAGTGCGGAATTAGTGCTTCCAAAATTTCGAGACGCAATTAGTGGAGGCCCTTACACTGTTTTGCCGAATGAGTTATATTATAATATTTTCAGAATGCCGGACAGTTGGTCGACTCGGACAGTTGGCCGACCGGACACTCGGCCAACCGGACAGTTGGTCGACTCGGGCCAAAGCCTAAGACCTAAGTCTAAGGCCCCTGTCCGGTCGACCAACTGTCCGACAACGATATTTTCATTTGAGATACTGTCTTTTTTACCGATTATCCGTTTACTTTTTTGTTAGATCAAAATTTAATTAAAACAACCAAAAACGAACAAAATTATAAGACCAAATGATTTTAAACTAAATTTCTCCAACAGCCTTCTATAGCTATTACCAGAATTTATACAATAACTAGGCTGCCCAATATTACAGCAATTAATTTGACATCGGTCCAAAACACACTCTTGATCACATGGCTGGCATCCATATGAACAAGACGGTTGGTACGTCAGCGAATTCATCACAAAACATTGATTTTGCGAGCATCCCAGAACCGTACCATCTCGACCATGATAACAGCCAAAGTCACAACATCTACCACCACATAAATATTTTCCTGGGTCACAGACAGGAAATTGATAATATGGACAAGTGTTCTGATAGAAATTATTCGGGCCTAACAATCCATTTGGAAAATACCGATTAGGATTTCTGGGGTCCATAGGGTTGTATGGGATTAGTGATAAGCATTGATGTGAGTAAAAAATAAGTATAGTGGACAAAACAAAAAATAACATGGAGTGTTTACTTGAGAGGCAAAGCAAAACATTAAAAATGGAAGAATGGCTATTTTTCAATGCTAGACACGGATGATTGTAAATTGCGATGTTTGCTTTTATCATAGCGTGCAGCTTTTATGGGATTCAATAAAAGTGTTATTTTTCGATTTTTGTTTATTTTTTATGAAAATATTTATTATATAAAAACGTGTAACGTGTGTCTGTGCCAACTAACTTTTGAAGGTGCGATCCAAACCATCATAGAACTAAATGAAAGTACGTTCTTTGGGCCTGTACCTAAGAGACCTAGAATGCCATGTGACCTAGGACTCCGTGGCACCCAAACCTAATGAGTCCCAGATCTTGAACCAATTCGTAGCTGGGTTTTTCAAAATCTCGTCCGGACTCATATAAGAGCTATCCGAATACGTATATTTCATTTTTAACAACTTTAAAATGCGGGATTTGAAAAACCAGCTACGCTTTTGTCCCCACAAGAGCGTAGCACATTCATTTCCTGACCTCTCTTTGTCTCCTCGATCATATCATTACCTCTTCCGAAACCGTCCCCCGTGGGCTTAGTTTGGGGGTCTATGGGGTCCATGGACCCACGAAATAGGCCGACGCAGAAAAACATAATTTCTCCTTTTATGTTTTAAAAAATTTTCGAAAATTTTGAAAACAATTGTAAAATTTCTCAAAATTGACTCCGAAACAGGATGAACCCCCAAATCCGGATCTAGCTACGCCATGCCCTTCTATTTCATGTGTGATGATGAGGTCGTAAGGGAGTTTGGGAATATATGCATGGTTAAAGTTAAGATGTGTCAAATAAAATAATTAAATTTTGATTTTATTCAAATTTAAAATTCAAATTATCTCTTAATCGACTTTAGTGCAGTTCACTGTAGGGCGCGCTTATTTAGGGCGAGTTCTCCTAGCGCCGTACAATTTATCGGCAAAGACGAGTTAATGATTTTTGCGAATATAAAAAATAAAATTTTTCCTCTTCAGGTCTGGTTCTTCAAAGCCTCAATAAAATCAACTGGTTTTTGATAAATCATTAAAAAAGCATCGACCAAAAAATGGTATACGGTTGTTTTATGAACTCGTGGGTACTTCAGCCCATAAAAATCAGAAACGATAAAATGGCCTGGTATAACTATACTCAGAACATCAGTATCAAATTTAATACTCCATATCATATGTTTGATCTATGCCCTATATTTTTATACATCAGAAACAAACTTAAAGCCTACGCAATAAGTTGTCTAACTAAAGACCACTTAATATTACATCACTTATCAGTATCGACTGTACCATAACCGATCGGCTCAAAATAAGAGAGCAATGTTCTTCTTGATAAAAGATTAAACGGTCTAAAAAATCACATGAATTCCTTTTACTACCCATAAAATAAACTTCCACTCAAGGGGCGAATTTTTGAGAGCTCCGCAATGAAATATAAATTGGCCTGGTATAACTATACTCAGAAGATCAGTATCAAATTTAATACCCCCATATCATATGTTTAATCTATGCCCTATATTTTTATACATCAGGAACAAATTTAAAGCCTATACAAAATCAAAGGTTGTCTGTCTAAAGATCACTCTTATCACATCACTGATCAGTATTAACCGTTTACTACTCATAAAATAAACTCCAGCTCGAGGTGGGAATTTTTAAGAGGCGATATCTTAAAAACTCGCACCTACCGGCACTAGAAAATTTTCTTCTCACGTGTGCGACAAAACCTAGCAAATATTAAAGTAGGATGCTCGAAACAATTTTTAAGTCCGTTCCCGACCAAATTCTCGAAAACCGAAAATTCCTTTAGGAGCTTAAAAATTTATCGAGTAGGTGTCCTATTAAAAGTTAAGTATGGTCTCGGAAAAATACCACTTATAAAAGTTTTTATAGCTGTCTCTGTGAGAAAAAGACACTTATTTTGTACTAAAACGGCTATAAAAACTTCAACAAAAAGATTCGAAAAAAATCTACTTGACTATGAAATTTTGATACAAAGTTGTTATTTAGTGCCCAAAAATAGTCATCATTAGTGTAGTAAACTATAGATTGCACGGCGAGAAACACTTGTTCCGACTTTTCAGCCGCCATGGCGGAGATATGATTTTTTGAAAATTACCCTTTTCTACTTCAAAAGGTCATTGGTGCGTTCCTAAGTTGAATCGTATGGCTCCCCGTGGCAACGTAGGCCACCGTACGGGTATCCTACGGGGCCACAGGGAGCTGTACGGTTCACAGTTGACCGTACGGTTGACAATGATCAGTACGGATTAGTATGGTTGACTGTTGACCGTACGGTGCAACTTAGAAACGCGTAGAATTTGATGTCTTGGCGAGCCCATTGCCCGTCTACAGGCTCATTTCCTACAGGGAATGAGCTTGTCCTCCAAAAAATTCATTCTAATCGAAGCCTATCATTTTATTTTAAATAGATCGTGATAACATTTATTAAAGAAAATTATTTACATACAGCAATTTTACTATTTTCCGATCTTGCTTTCATGGTCACCGCTATAGGGTGAACTTTTTTTTTCCTAATCAATAGTGAAAACAAATATCCCCTATAGGGTTTAATGGTAAAAAGTGCCATTAACGGTCCAAATGAAGCATAAAACGAGATTATCATGACAAAAACCATTCCTATAGTAAAATGAAAACTACCTTGTACTGGGATTAACAAAACAATTACTACAATCAAAACTGGAACCAGAAAAAATAAGAGAGAAAAAATAGTTTGAATACAAAAACTTTTATATAACATTATTTGGAGGTTAAACACTTTTTCAGTGACTACATTGTACAAATTTTTCAGAGTAAAACAAGCGTAAATGTTTAAAGAGATCACAGAGAAAAGGTAGATAAATAATTCGATTCCGAGGATGACTGAAAAAATGTTGAGGAGAATGTTAGAAGTTATTCCAAAGTCAAAACCAAATGTGTTTTCATTATCAAATAGGATCCATAAAGAGGAATTAAGGGGTCTGTTAAAAGATTCTAGCGTGTACTCATCGGTTCTAGCCAACCAAACGGGAATTACAAGAACAATCGTGAAGAATAAATAGGTGATAGTATAGTAGGTAAGGTATTTTCTGGTGGATGAGAACAAAGTGGAGCGTAGTTTTGGACGCATGAAGATCACTTGGTATAATAAGAAGTTGAAAAAAGAGAGCAGTAGGTTGACAAAAAGAGCCAGACATCCAAGAAAAATAACACAATTAACCTGAAAATCACTTATTAATATCTGGAGGCTCGTCTTTTTTATAACTTAATAAATCCTTGGTTAATTCTCGAACCAATTACCAGACCATCCTAAGTCTTAGGTTTGAAGAAGTCTTAAAAGTCAACCCAGCGAGTCTCCAAGAACAACGCTTGAAGCCTTAGAGCCATCTCTCATTCGTAAATCGGATCCTGGAGTTAGCAAATGGACTCTGGATCTCGGGGTTGAATCTGGGGCTCGGCTTTGAGGGTAAGGGATTGGCCCTGGGCTCGAGGTCGCCTTTGGGACTCGAGGTCGTTCATGGAAGAGGGGGAGTGAAAGATCTGGTTTATCTCTAGGGGCTCGACCTTGATAAAGGGAGATCATCAGCCCTTGTGGGCTCGGAATTGGTCTAGGGCTCGGTTTTGAGATATGGATGATCGGATCTGGGGATCGGGATCGGCTTTAGGGCTCGGAGATTGGCTCTAGTGGAAGTTTGGATCGACTTTGGGATTTGGCTCTTTGAGGGGGCTTGGGTTGCCACGGGGATAGGAGATCAACTTTAGTACTCACAGATCTGTTCTAGAGCTTAGAGGCGACTCTTCTCGAATCAACCATACTCGAGTAAAGCTCAGTTTGCTCATATTAGGAACTAAAAATGAAATCGTTGTCTTACTTCTAAATCCGCAGATTGCATAATGCCACCATTATAGCCTCCCAAAATAGGAAACAAGGGGACAGGCATCCATATACATAATAAAAGCTCAAGACATAGACTTGTCCATATAATATTCAAGATAGACCATTTATACGCCCTCATTTCAGCTGTTGATTTTTTCCAGATAATAAAAGTAGCAAAGAAAGTGATAATAATGGCTAGAGCAGTATTTGTCAATAAAACGATGGTATAGATGGGTTGTAAGTCTTTGAGATCGAAATAAGTAGTGGTTAAACAAAAGGTGTCATTGAAACAGATAGAAGAGTCGTTTATATTAAGCGATGAATCGTTCATTTGAAGCGGCGCTAAGCAATGAAAACTTTAGCTAAAATTAAGGAAGTAAGACGGAAGCACAATTTAAAAAAAGTTCCGATTCATAACTTTCCAAGAAATCATGAACAACTAGACTTTGATTAGTTCCCACTCAAAAATTAACTAGATAATCAGACTAACACAAGTTTTAATGATCATCTTAAAGAAGTTTAAATGGCCAATTATGAACGCATTTCTCATTTTAAAATAAGCTCATTAATCTAATAAGTTTGTTCGAGATGGGTCGTTAACGCTTGATTTGTTATTTCCACAAGATTGAGTGAAATATTCGAGAGACGTCAAGCTTTTACAAGGTGTTCAAATTTCTGCTAGTCAAAGTTTAATTTTCCAACAAAACATCCAACATTTTTCCATAAAAATTGACATTTTTTCATAAAAAATTGTGGCCGAAAAATGGACATTTTTAGATTTCGAAAATTTTGAAAATGAATCCGATGTAATTTAGCAAAAAAGTCACAAAAGTTATCTTTTTCTGAACACCCTGTATAAACGTCATGAGTACGATTGAACAAAATCTAAAATTAATATATAAATTTAATTTGTCAAGAACTAGAATTTTTAATTTTGGTCTTATTATATTGAAGTGTTCAAGTAGAAAACACTATAAAATAAGTGATGACAAGCGATAACTGATTCAAACTAGATCTATAATTTTGGGGCTAAAATTATGAAAGTTGTATAATCCGTTTCAACCCCACCTATAAAAAAGCCGGACCCAAAAATTCATTGATTGAGCGCATTATCGAACCTTGAAAACACTTCTCTGACCTTGAATTAGCCTATTTTCGCTTCAATACGCACGCCTCTTCCCTGAATCAGGGATCAGGTAAGTGTTTTCAAGGTTCGGCAATGCGCGCAATCGATTCCTCACATATAAGATTATCTTCCTCGCATAGAAAAGCCCCCTATAGGGTTATTGTTGTAAAAATTAAAAAATTTTAAATTTTTGGAAAAAATCGCTCAAAAATCGCAAAATTCTCATTGTTTTTTTGAATCACCCTGTATAACAAATTTTTCAGATGTTAACCCTTAAGTAACGGTTTGGAACACGTACCTATTATGATGCATCTCACTTTACTGGACCAGAATAGCAAAAAAATTTAAAAGACCAGTCCAGTCAGTTACAATCATATGAAAAAATGATATATCGTAAAACTTCTAATAGAACTCCATGGCGCTCTATTAGAAGGTGTTAATGATTGCTCTTTTAAAAATCGAGTTTAAATCGGACTTCTTCGAGCGACCACTTTTTGGATAGCTACTGTAGAAAGNTTTGAATTTGAAAAAGTTGAAAAAATGACATTTTTTTCAAAAAATCATATCTCCGTGAAATCGAAGTCATTATCAATAATTTCTTTTACATAATGTTCCTCCTACGCTTAGCTATCCATAAAGTGGTCGCTCGAAGAAATCCAATTTAATTTTGATTTTTGATGGATTTTTGAATGTAAGGCTTAAAATTTTTTAATTTTTAAAAAATTCAAAAGGCCATATCTCGACGAAAATAAAATATTTTTCAATAATTCTTTATATAGCATATTCCCTATCATCAGGGCTATCCAAAAAGTGCTCGCTCAAAGAAATCCGATTTAAACTCGATTTTTAAGAGAATTTTTACGTTGACATGGGGCTCTAGAAGTTTTACGATATTCGGAAAGTTCATGAAAAGTGGAGCATTTTTGTTTTTATGGCATATTCTGAATCGGTGTAGTTTTCGAGAGAATTGCGTTTGAAATTTTGAATTTGTTACAAGCTTTTCGTTGTAATACACAAACTTTTTTGAATTTTTTGCGAAAAAATCGATTTTTGCATCGATTTTTAACAACTGTATTTTTGAGTATTATTTTTTTGTCTTCATTGATCTTTATGTTATTATTTATTTGATTTTTGTTATTTAAAATATAACAAAGTATAAAAAAGTTGCATTTAAGACACAGTCTCTGTAAGAATCACCCATTGGTCCAAGGGTCGCGGGTCAAGGGTCAGGGATTTTTTTTGTGTCCAATAAAATCGATAGGATATTGGTCCCTGATCACGGAATCGAGAGAAAAAAATTCTGAAACATCACCCCTGTGGACCTGGGGGGTAGGGAGGTCAAAAAATCGATTTTTCAGAATCGACTCCGATTCGCATAAAACCGACACCAATCGATTCCTCGACCCCGATTTGAACACAAAAGTGTCAAAAACGACGGTCGGCGACCTCAGGAACCCATACTTAGATCAGAAAAACTGCT
>OZJO01014317.1:0-34369 GCA_900406225.1 Acrobeloides nanus | reverse complement strand
AGCAATCTCTAAATAAAAATAATTATTTATGTTTATCTGTTAATAAAAGGATTTTAAAATGAAACGTATGGGGACACCATTGTAGGAGATGGAGGGGGTAGAGTGACAAAAAGAAATCGAATTTTGTTTCAACAACCCAAAACATTGTTCATATTGAATAATTTAGTGTCATTTTTCGACTCGTCTAGTTTGATCTATATGTGTCTCGAAACATTTCTCAACTGGAGCAAGGGGATCCTCCCTACACTCGAGGAGATAGGTGCCTTCCCCACGTCTGGCCAACGTCCCGGAAAAACCCTCTTGGTACCCCCTCCCATAAGTTTTTGTCAAAAAAATTGTAAATTGGTTGAAAAAAAACATAAGTGGGGGTCAAGAAGATTTTTCCGATTTTCGAAAAAAATAGCGAAAAAAATCACTGTAGAAACCAAAGGGATTTGCCCACTATTCTTTTCGGATTCCTAGGTACGCTACCGCTCCTTCACTCTCCCCTACCTTATCCTACTCTTTCATACAGCCACAGATTAGGGAAAACTTCAATTAATACTTATTTTATACCTTAGTAAATTATTTCTCACCGGGACCCATAGTGTTTATACCAATTTCTGTATATGTGGTATGAATGATATGCAGTCCGCTTTGTGGAAGCATTTTAATTTTGATTTTATCTAATAATAAGTTATTATACAATAGTACTAAAGAAACCAACCTGAGAAGTTGAGCTAATTTCAGGGTCTAATCGACTTTCATTTTGATCCTGGCCAGGAAAGATAAATTTGGGTTTAAGTTCCCCTTTTTATACCCTCAATCCCCAACAGGTAAAGCAAGTATGACTCCACCCCTATTTCATCGTTTTATGAGGTGATATTTGATGATTCATAAGATTTCGACATAATAATGACGTGATTTAAAGTTGACGAATTTAGATCAACTGATGTGGTAAGTCATACTTGTTTTTTTATTTGCTTGGGCTCCCTGGGTACCTTCCCTGACCTTTTACTTTATCTCAGCTCTTCATAAAACTTTACAACCACCTTATCCTAGACTCATATTTATACTTCTCATCAACCAGCCGAAGACCGGCTGTTGAGAAACTTTTCCCTAGTTTTTGACCCCGGCGAATTTTTTTTTATTAGTCAGCATTTCTGTGGCAGAAAACCTTCTGATTGAGGGTGAAGCTCTCCCCTTTTCCCTCAAGTATCTCCGCTTAAAAAAAATTTGTGCCTATGCTCCATTTTGCACCACTGAATGAACTTTTATAATCTTTACAGGAAATACGTATATGTTTTGCACATGTATCTGAAAATAGATTTCCCATGTAAACAATATTAATTTATTAATAACATGCAATCTTGACATTTATATACGACTACTTTCTAAGATTAAAAAACATGATACTTATAAAAGATGCATAGATTATATTATCTTAACAACATTTAAATTATGGAGGCATTTTTGAATAAAAACGATATGGCATTTTATGTGAAAAAAGATTAAAAATAGTCTTTTTTAAAGAAATTTTGAATAAAAAATCTTGGTTCTAAAGGGAAAAATTATCAATTTTTCAGGAACAAAGAAAATCGCAACTTTACTATACCATGTTTTAAAGATTTCTGTTCCCATTCATCTTAAGCCAAACTATTGATATGGCTAGAAAACGAGTTGGGACTATTGCACAGATCAGTATTGCAAATACAGCGAAGTGAGAACTCGATTTCTGGTACCTTTTTTCCTCTATTGAATTTCGGATTCCAAGCTTTTGGCCAGTCATATTCCTAGAAAATTTCAAGTTAACAATTAACTAATAAAATTAGCTCACTTCGAATAAACAGACACTACGCAGCTGATATATGTTGTCATTTTCTTCGAAAAAATTTTCAAATGGCTTGTCCAATTCTTCTGCTCTAAGGCCGTCTGAAGCACTTCTTGTAAAGCGATTTGATTCCAAAATTGAAGGGAATACGGTACAATATATTAAGGCATCGTCTTCTATTAGGTTTATCTCACCAGTCTAAAAATGAAATTATTATGGGGCTTTATATTTTCGTTGTAGTTGGTACTACTTCAAAGTCGAAATTAGCGTCCAGAATTCAGTGACTAATATAGTGACATGGAAGGCCGAGATCAAGCCTTCCTAGGCCAGGCCGGCTGACATAGGGCTATAGACTACAACTTGTCTTTCATGCTACAACCTGCCCTTCAGGCGCTCAATTTTTGACCGTCCCGGCAGGTATTTTTTGAGACTGGCTTCGGCTGGACCGAATTTAAACCTTTTTATTCAATATGAGGTAAAAAAATCGAAATTGACATAAAATATAAAATAAAATAAAAAGCCAATAAATTTTTTCTTTATATAAAAATCGATTGCGAGGGGTAATTTTATCCCAAAATTTTTGTGGTATAACTTTGTAGAACATCCTTCCTCCGGAAATTCATTTTTGGAGTATTATAACACATAATCTGGCCTCAGGCCAGATGAGAAGGGCTATGACGAGAGAAAAGAGAAGGGCCTGGAATTTCCTTTCGCGGATGCTAAAAAGTGGCCAGGCCAGCCCTCGCCATTTCACTCCTCTAGTCAGGGGCCAAAAGCATAACGTTCCCATTATAATTTTTTCAGCTGGCCAATTTATGAAAACGAATTTTCAAATTTTTGGATCAAGATGAGGTGGTGTGGGGAGGACTATTTTCATGTGTGGTGTAGTGGTCTGGTGAGCTGTCAAGGAGTATGCATCAACGCCCTGGAAAGAGTTCAGTTCCTCTTGCGTCCAAAAGATTTTTCCCTAGACATTTAGCGGGAAAAATGTAAAAAGAGCTTGTGATCGATCGGTATCATAACAATTTCTTATGCCATATTTTCTTACCTCTCTATTTGATTGATAACACTTTAAAGAGAAAGCAATTTTTGCTATCATAAATATGAAAAGGAGTTTCAAAGACAAAGTCGCCATTTTTTGGTTGCTTTGAAAAGCTATATCGAATAAATTTCTCAAAGATTACTTGCTTTTTATATTGAATCTAGCACATCCTTTTTGCTTATAGTATGACGAAGAAAAACGTATAATCCGCCTCCATATTTTCCTAAGTATATTTTTTTGTAAGGATGCTCAGAAAGAACGTCAACAGTTTTCAAGAGGAAGTAAACATGATAAGCCTACTTAGGCAATTTTTGACTTTTACACTACAGGGTGTTCAAAAATCTCTACTTGATTACAAAATTCTTCAGTTTAATGAAAGATTTGAATTTTTCAATGCGGTTTTTTTATTAGGTTGGCAACTAAGTTTTAAGCCCCCTCGTAAAAAATTAAATTTATTCAACAAAATCATCAATAAAATAATATTATTAAAAATATTCTCCATCAGATTCGATCACTTTCTGCAGCTGCTCCTAAAGTTGGTGGATGCCACTGCCGTACCAATCTCGGTCCTTAGAAGCGAAAAATTCAGTAAGGGACTCGCGCGTCTCTTCGACGTGGTGAACTTCTTGCCTCGGAGCCAGTGAAATATGGGTCTGAGACGCTCCAAACGAAAGACGTCAAAATGAAGTTCAAATGCTCTTTTACAAGACTAGTTTTAAAAAGAAATAAACCACATTGAAAAGCAAATTTCGATGGGGGGGGGCTCAAAACTTAGTTGCCAACATAATAATCTGCAAAATAATGTAGTTTTTTATGCAAAAAGAAAAATTTAAAAATTTTTTGTTACCCTAGAAAAATTGTTATTTTTTAAAGAAAATAATTATTGATTGAGTTTGTTAATAAAATTTGCATATTTGGGTTATTTAATCTGTCTACTAACAAATGCAAAAAATCGTATAAAAAAAATACTTTAAGGTTACTGAGAAATTTGATTTTTAATTTTAGGCAAAACAACTTGAATCAAGCGGATGTCGAACCTTCGACCAATAGACTCAATGTCTGCACTGCAACCACTACGCCATTTAAGCATGATAATTTCAAAACTTAATTTTCCTTATTAGTTGACGATATTTTTCACCTAATTCAACAATAATTAAAAAAATTTTTGCATTTGTTAGTAGACAGATTAAATAACTCAAATATTCAAATTTTATTAATAAACTCAACCAATAATTTTATTTAACATTGAACAAACAACAATTTTTCTAGGGTAAAAATTTTTTAATTCTTTTTGCATATAAAAAACTACATTATATTTGCAGATTTAAAAAAACCGCGTTGAAAAATGTAAATCTTTCATTGAGTTGAAGAATTTTGAAATCGGGAAGATATTTTTAAACACCCTGTATTTCTTAAACTTCGGATGAAAACAATCTTTGTTTTTAATTTAAACCCAATAAGACTATAAGCTTACTCCACTTCCTAGTTATTAATAAAACTTACGCCACTTCCTGGTCTTGTTTTTTAATATCCATGTACACAATCATATTAATAATCTGTAGCATAAGAAATCACGCACTATTAAAATAACATTAAATGGAGAATTTTCCCATAAAATTAAGATTATGCTTTTGGAATATTTTTATTTATGTACCGAAAGAAAACACACTTTTTGAACAAAAATAATGTGATTGCGTACAGGAAACAGATTACATGAAATTACGTCAAAAAGCTGTAGCTAAACTTAATTACTCTATTTTTGATTGATCGTTGAAAAATTTTAAAGAAAAATCTAGAAGCATAAATAACGTTATTTGTCGAAAATTTCAAAAAGTCATACAAAATTTTCACTTTCCGGCTTTGAATGCGCATGTCTCCCTTGTCTCCCAGACGTTGCAGGAGCCCAATTAATATTATTATAAAACCTTTATTCTCTAATATACTACAAGAATTTATTCTTTTTTAAAATAAAACTGATTGTTATTTGAAATTAGATTTTTTGTAAACGATGTAGTTGTTCTTCCACTAGGCGATTTGAACTCAACTTCGGTAGGGCGCACGAAGATGAACATGGTTTTTCCATCATCCTCTTCGCGGAGAGTATGCTTTTTCCATTTTAATACCCCCAAAGGACCGCTTTCATAAACGGAGTCTTCGATAAAATGCATGCCATCATCGTGATAATCGGCTTCGTCTGGGTCTAAAAATGGATATTTTGGCTTTTTTTGGAGAGGGGATCAAAATAGGTCATTTTAGGGGTAAAAATCAAAAATTTTTCGAAAAACCACTATTTTTGCAGGTTTCGGCGCTTTTGGTAGGGACACTTGCCCCCTCCTCCTATACAGCTACTACCCTAATATGGATCATCATACCTTCGGTTTGGATTAGTTTCGTTCCTGATATCCACCATTTATCCGTGCCAGAAAAAAGGCCAGCCAAAAATCCGGTTTCGTAATAAACTTTATCAAAGACTTCTTTTCCTATCCGTGTTTAAGAAATGTCCTCCATGAATAGTTTGATGCACCATTTTCACCATGCGATATTATTTCACCACGATTGACACTATAGAGATGTTGCACATGAAACACGAAATAATGTCCAGATTTATTTTTTAGAACAACTCGCGCGCTGCGTTTGGTATAGGAAGAACTATATGAAAAGAGAGCTAAAAAAATTGATTCGAAAAAAGTTCTATATGTAAAGATCCATGTCGTTAAAATTTATAATAAAAAATGATCATTTTTCATCTATTTTGACCAAAAATTGGCCATTTTTGAGCATCTATATGTCCAAACCCATGGCGCGCTTTTTAGGACTGTCCTCCCCCCATGAAAACGTATGCTATGAATTGGAAAATTTTTAGAATTCGAAAATGAATTTTTTGAGCAGAAACTCACCTAAAAGTAAGATAAAATTGAAAGCCCACATTATCAATACCGAAAATCAGCCAAATGAACACAACAAAATTGACTATGTTCTTCTAGATATTTGTTTTCAAGTAACTTAAAGACTAGATAAGAGCAAATCGTAGAGAGTTAGACGGTGAATTATTACACATTCGAACGAATTAATGACTATCTTCTTACGTCAAGGCAAAAAAATAAGTTTTTTAATACGAGATAAGAGCCAAATCCTAGAGGGCTAGTTGCTGGTGGGTTAGTAAAGTAAACATTTCGCACGAATTAATAATTATCTTACTTCAAAGCAATAAAGGAATTATCATTTTGGACATGGAAAAATTTTATTTATGACCAAGTTGAGTAAGACTTTCAAATGGTACCCAAAAAAGACGACCAAAAAAGTTTACCCAAAAAAGGGTTTTAAAGTTTATTCAAATTTCGAAAATAATCGGCATCTTTTTCAGTAACGTGCGGCGGGAAAGGGGCCAAATCTTAAAACATGCTTTGCGAGAAATTGGGATTCATTTGGAAACATTTTTTTGTGCCGTTTTGGAGAACTTTTTAAAAATTCTCATTTTCAAAATCGAAAATTTGTTAAAAAATGAAAATTTCATTAAAAATCGAAAAATCCAACAAAAATCGAAAATTCGTTAAAAATCGAAAATTCGTCAAAAATCGAAAATTTCGTCAAAATCGAAAAACCCAACAAAAATCGAAAATTTCGTCAAAAAGGGGTAAAAAAATTTGATTACATAATACCTGAATGACCCCTTAGATAAGTATTCTGCATCTTAAAATCCAGAAATCTTCATTTTTGGATTTTCTAAATTTTATGAAGCTATCATAAAAAGATTCTAGATGAGGATAATTCTGAATAAAATCGATCTCAATTTGCATGATTAGAACTCGAGAAAACCTAAAAGCACCAATGCTATATACCAATTTGATCGCTCTGTATTTTCTTTAAAAAATTAATATGTTTTTAGTATAAAATTTTAAAAATGGGTTTAAAAATAATTAAAAAAGGATTTCTATTTATATCAAAAATATTCAATACTCGGAAATTTTTTCAAAAATCGAGTTCGAGTATCAAAAAAGTTGAGTTTTTAGAATATCGAATTCGGGTTTCAAGCACTCATTGCACTTTCAAATGTCTATGAAGCCTTTATAAAAAATGTGAAAATCGTTATCTTAAATACTCCCTAGAACCGCAAACGGTTTACAACGTGCATATAAATACTTAAGATAATGCTGTGAATGCACATTATCTTTAATGCATTCACGAGGTCAATTTATGTTTTGATGTTTTTTATTACAATGAGATCTTTAATTTGTCTATTAAGCTTTATATTATATTCTTCGGAATCTGTTGTAGTTAAGGATCCTCCATATAGACAACTTAAAATTACAGGTACTATTTTACGAACGAATGTATGAAAAATTTATATAAATAATAGAGAACCTCGCTCACGTAGGCATTGAACCATTACAAAAATTGGGGTTGACGTCCAAGAGAGCTCTCTATCACTGGACTAGAGGCCCACTAGCGATCTTGCGCTTCTTTATCCGTATCATCAAGCTCCTTACTTTAGTCTAGATTCATAGAAAGATTGAGCCTAGCTTCATAAATTAACAAAGATTCAAGCAAAAAAATTATAGGGAAATATCTAACAAAGTTAGATGGGACACCTGTCCAACTACGTGGTATGTCTCTATATGCCAGCGATAATCCGCTCGGATACATTTATTGGAACAATGAAACCATGGAACAATTAAAATGTAATTGGAATGTCAATGTTGTTCGTCTTCCGATGAGCATTGGGTATAATGGGTATTTAAAAGACCCAGAAGGAAATTATGAAGTTAGAATTTTTTGAACTTGGGGTCATCCAGATATTACGTAATCAAGTAGGGGGGGGGGAAGGGTAGCCAAACGATTATGATTGACACGTGGGAGGATGGGGGTCAGGTCAATGATTACGTAATCACAATGTATAAAATTTTTGTTTAAATTTATAAATTTTTAATAAAAATTTGATTTAAAATTTTCGAAAGTTTGTTAAAAATTGGAAATTTCATCAAATCGAAAAGTCCATCAAAAATTGAAAATTTGTTAAAGGTACAGTGCACGTTCGATAAAATTTTGGTTGCAATGTTTTCGTTTCAATACTCAGAAAAATTTGGTCGACTACGACAGTGTCCCCTTACATTATATGCTCATCAAATTATTTCTCCTTGATAAGTTCGACAGGCAGGCTAGACAACGATGTAATTTTTTGCAGCAGGAGCCGATGTTAATTTGCTAGAATATTCTAGAATCCGCTGAGCTGATTTCAGCGGAATCTAGCCGATTCTAGCGGAATTATTTTTAAGCCAAAGTCAAATCGACTCAGGTGAGATTTGAACCCGAGACCATTAGAGTCGAATCCAGGAGCACTACCACTAAGCCAATTTGTCGTTAAAATGCTCAGGCCCATTTTCCCCAGATTTTTTGGGATTTTTTCAAAAAATGCAATTTTTCGGTTTTCCACGCTCCAAGCTTTTTAGCGCTTCAAATAAACTTCACCAAACCCCTAGGAATTTTTCACGAGGAATCGAATGAATCCTCTCTCGTTCCATGGAAAATGCAGGAAATCCGAGAAAATGGGTTTTTTCAAAACATATTCAAAAAATACAATTTTCTCGGATTTCCTGCGTTTTTCATGGAACGAGAGTGGGTTCATTTGATTCCTCGTGAAAAATTAGATTTAGTAAAGTTTATTTGGAGCGCTAAAAAGCTCAGGAAAACGAGAAAATTGCATTTTTTGAAAAAATCTGGGGAAAAAATGGACTTGAGCATTTTAACGTCAAATTGGCGTAGTGGTAGCGTTCCTGTATTCGAGAAAATCGGATTTTTTTTTATTTAAGAAAATCGGAACTACTTCGGATTGGGATGCCAAATGACAGGGCTTCGGAACGAAAATTTTTTTGAAAATCTCCCGAAGTGTGAAAACGCCTCTTTGATCTTGATTCAGGGTGGCTTGTTGAAGCAATATGAAAAAATTCGAAAATCAATTTTTTTTCATTTTTGCTTCAACACGCCATCCTGAATCAGGATCAAGGAAGCGTTTTTCTCTTCGAGAGTACGCACAATCAATTCCCCGCATCAAATTTTCGCTAAAGGGGGTTGTTTTCAGAAAGAAAAATTTTCAAAAATTTTCTCGTTCCAGAACACTGTCATTTGGCACTTCTATTCCGAAGTAGTTCCAGAAAATCTCTAGTTAAGAAAATGGGTTACCGATGAAAAACATAAGAGTCCCTTTCCCTTATATTTATTCTTTTCATTAGTAGAGTAATTTTAGAGAGTAGTAAATGCTATTGAAGCCGCCATAGAAACTGGGATTTATGTTATTGTCGATTGGCATGATTTCGATTGGCACCTAGAACAAGCTGTTCCTTTCTTCGCCAACATCTCTCAATTGTACGGAAAATATCCTCACGTACTTTATGAAACTTATAATGAACCTAGCTGGGCTGATTCATGGGCAAACTTGACAGTGTACCATACCGCTATTATAAAGGCTATACGCGCGAATGATCCAGATAATGTCATAATTGTGGGGACGGCCAGATCATCCATAGATGTTGACATTGCTGCTGCAGCTCCTTTAAATTTCTCGAACATTGCCTACACGTTGCATTTCTATACAAATATACCTAATACCACTTGGGGTGGAAATATTATGGAAAAGGCGCAGAAAGCTATTGATATGAACCTACCGATATTTGTTACCGAATATGGTGTCTGTAATGCTAATGGGCAAGGACCGGTGGATTATAATGTGTCTCAAATGTTTTGGGATTTTTTGGGTAATATTTAAAAGTTTAACAACGACATTCTATAGAATGTCTAAAAATTAGAACTTTTTGAATTGAAAAATTCTGATAAGGGATCATCCAGATATTATGTAATCAAGTGGAGGGGGTAGCCAAATCATTACGATTGATTACGGGGAAAGGGGAGGTCAGGTCAATGATTAAATAATCATAATGTATAAAATTTTTTGTTTAAATTTATAAATTTTTAATAAAAATTTGATTTAAAATTTCCGAAAATTCATTAAAAATCGAAAATTTCATCAAAAAACAAAATTTCATAAAAATCGAGAAATCTGTCAAAAATTGAAAAATTCAACAAAAATCGAAAATTCATTAAAATAGGAAAATTCGTCAAAATTTCATTAAAAAACAAAAATTCATCAAAATCAAAAATTTCATCAAAAATCGAAAAATTCCACAAAAATTTGTTAAAAATAGAAAAATTCGTAAAAAATCGAAAATTGATCAAAAATTCGTTAAAAATCGAAAATTCCATAAGAAATCAAAAATTGATAAAAATCAAAAATTTCATCAAAATCAAAAAATTCGTCAAAAATCGAAAATTGATCAAAAATCGAAAAATTTGTCAAAAATTCGTTAAAAATTGAAAATTTCATAAAAAATCAAAAATTTATCAAAAATCGAAAATTTGTTAAAAATTGAAAATTCCATAAGAAATCAAAAATTTCATCAAAATCAAAAATTTCAACAAAATCGAAAAATCCGTCAAAAATCGAAAATTTATCAAAAATCGAAAATTTGTTAAAAATCGAAAAATTTGTCAAAAATCGAAAATTTATCAAAAATTCGTTAAAAATCGAAAATTTCATAAAAAATCAAAAATTTATCAAAAATCAAAATTCGTTAAAAATCAAAAATTTCATCAAAATCGAAAAATCCGTCAAAAATCGAAAATTGATCAAAAATCGAAAATTTGTTAAAAATTAAAAATTTATGAAAAATTCGTTAAAATCAAAAATTTATGAAAAATTAAAAAATTCGTCAAAAATCGAAAACTCATCAAAAAATTAAGGTTTTGATTTTTATTTAAAAAATTTTGCCATTGATTACGTAATCATAGGGGAGGGTGGGGTGTAGCTAAATGATTACGGTTGATTACAGTGAAGGAGGGGGTAAAAAAACCCGAAAATTTTGATTACGTAATATCTTAAAAATCATATTTTTAGATACAAATAAAATCTCTTATTTGGCGTGGACAATATCCGATGATAAAGGTTGTTACTATACTTTAAAATATCCAACCACGGCGAGCCAGGTTGGTGACAAAGACTATTGGACCGAATCTGGTGCTTATATTATCAAGAAGCTATGGAGCACTGATCAAGGCTTGACATGTCCAACAAGTGAGCATCCCTTTTTTTCTTATGACCTAATACTTCTTTTTTAGCTTGTTCATGTCCATCCGGTAATTGGTACCAATCGACTGTAAATCCTTGCAATTGTTATGCTTTTATTCAAACACCTCTAGATTGGAATAGTGCAAATAATGTCTGTCGACAGCAAAATCCGAAAGCGACCCTAACTAGTATCGATTCGGCTTTTGAGAATAACGAGATATTAGGTACTTGAATTTCATACTTTGTCAACTTGAAATTTTAGCCAGTGGAAAAAATCAAACAACTTGTACTCAATTTTTTATTGGCTTAGAGCGAGATATGTCTAATGCATGGTATTGGTCCAATAATGATACTTCTAAATACCTTAATTGGAGAGCTGGTAATATTTCGAAAAAAGATGTTTTATAAATTTTAGGGTATCCTAATGGCAATTCGAATGATAAATGCAGTCAATTGAATACAAATGATGGAAAATGGACGAACATTGATTGCGCAACAAACGGATGTTATATTTGTGAAATAAAAAATCTTTAAAAATCGTATAATAGACATCGGAAAGTTTTTATTGCTTTTATTTTTTAACGTCCATCTATTTTTTAATTATTTATTGACAAACTGTAATAAATTGGGTGTTTCTTAGTGCAATTACAACTAAAAATTGCTTTACGATTAAATTTGACAAAAAATTGAAAAGTCTCTACTCTAGATCAGTGCTGGCAAGTAAACGAAACCGTAAACGAAGCGATATCTTTTTTTTTCACAGAATTTAAAAAACTTTTTTTTTAAAGTTGTTTTCGATTTCATGCTTATTTTTTTTAATTTTTGTGATATTTTTTTCAAATTTTGAGCTAAAAATTCAATTTCAATTTTTGATCATATTTTAATTTTGATCTGCTTTTTTTTATTTTGTTCTAGTTTTTTACATTTGAATAATTTTTTCACTTTTAAAAAAAAATTTAACTATAGTCTGTTTCAGCGGTCGGGCAAAGAAGTTATTACAGCATAGCAAAGTGGTAAAGCTTTAGCTTGCACTCCGATGGCGAGGGTTCGATCCCGGAGGTCGAAATCAGAAATATCATAGTTCAAGATTTCATCATACAAACTACAAAAAAAAAATAAACAGACTAATTCAAGATTTTTTGTAGTTTGTATGATATTTCTGATTTCGACCTCCGGGATCGAACCCTCGTCATCGGAGTACGAAGCGAGAGCTTTACCACTTTGCTACGCTGTACACAACTTTTTTTGCTCGGCCGCTGAAACAGACTAAAGTTTTTCAATTTTGGCAAATTTTTTCGATTTTTTGGCTAATTTTTTAAATTTGAACTTAATTTTCAATTTCTGCATGACAATTTTCAATTCTTTTTGTTAAATCAACCGACTAACCCAAACAAATCAAGAAAAGAAAATGTCTTCGACATAACAACGTAGTTTGTCCATCTTTTGTATGCATGTGCCGTAAATTTTTTATTTCTTAGCAAATTTTCTTATCAACCAGTAGCACTTATCCTATTGCCTTAGTAGATTTTCTCACTACGAAAAATTTTTAGGATGTTCCATATATTTTTAAACCTAAAAATTCAATTTTTAGGTCTAAAAATTAATTTTTGAGGTCGAAAAAATCCAATTTTAGAGTTAAAAATACCTTTAAAATCAATTTTTAAGCCCCAAAAATGTAGTTTTTTAAGGTTAAAAATCAATTTTTGAACTGAAATCTAATTTATAGGGGTAAAAATAATTTTTACGTCTCAAAATCAATTTTTGTGCTCCTCTTTTTTTATTTCTAGGATTTTTTTACCGGCCAGTAGCTCTTATCCTATTGTTTTATTGTCTTGTTAATAAATTTTTTCACTTAAAAATTTTTTAGGATGTTCCTTATAATTTTACTAATTTATGTTGCTATTTTATTAATCCCAATTTTGTCTACAGCTTTTCTAATAATCTCTGGAAAAAATTGGGGCAAACTCCCGCATTACTATGTGAAATTTTTGCACAAAATTCAAGAAAAATATGCTCCTCGTTTGTGTCATGAACCACTTTGTGGAAAACGCCTAAGAATTATTCAAAAACGTCACTCTGGAAGATTTTTAGACAGGATCCAAACTGCGTACAAAGCGCATAGTTTTAAACGAGGTTTATTCGTGGAAAATAACAACGATTGGCAAGGAGAAGATTGTGATTATATGCAAATTTTCGATTTGCAGACAGATATTATTCAAGCTGGTGTGGAAGCTGTTATACAGGTAAAAATTTTTTTCAAACACTAAAATTTTTTTAAAAACAAAAGTTTATACATATTTTTTATACTCATGACTTTCACACATGGTCAAAGTAAAAAAGTAATGCGCGAAAATTTACAACTTTTTTGATTTTATTGAAAAAAGATTCTTTGGGAATAGGTGCAATCGATTTTTCGCATAAAATTACCCCTATAGAGATTTTTTTTAAAATAAATTTTTCGGTGATTCGTATATAACCTTCATACCCCCTTTAACAAAGTTACGTTTTCGTTCTCAATTCGTGCAGAATTTGCAAGAAAATTTTTCTTTAACGCAATATTTTACGATAGCCTAATGTAAACTAACGGAAGCTAGATAACCATTATGAGAGTAAAATACAAAAAATAGGCCATAAAAGTACTCTTTTGGCCTGATAAAAAACGAACTCGTGCATATATAGGTGACAAACTAACTTGAAACATTCCGAAAACGTGTATTTATGAACTTATGAACAGGAGCTAGGTACAAAGTCTTAATGCAAAAATTTCAAAATTATAATAATCAAAAAGTCTAAAGAACCGCAAGATACCTAATGTTAATTCTTTATACATTAGCGTATATTTTCCCATTTCTAGTATGGACAAGAAGGTAATGAAACCAGTTTATGGAGTAATTCGATCTCATTAGGTTTAAGCCATTAATACTCGGCAGGTTGAGAGTGCGAGACGGCTTCTGTAGCAGTTTTTCATGCTGAATACGATTTCGCCAATTTCCGTTATAGTACATTGTAAAAATGATGAATTACAGCAAAAATATGCGAACTTAAAGGACCAGTCCACTTTTGAACCGAATTTTTGTTGAAAAGTGGAAAAGAAAGTTCACGTTGGGACAACCACTTTTTGCTTTGGAAGTAAATTCCAATTCGACAACCCTGAGAAGATATTTGACATACAAAATTGCATGAAAAATTTAAATGTGTCTGGGTATTGAAGCGAAGGGATTGGCACCATTTGAAATGTACTGTAACGAATTATAAAAAAGCCATTTTTACAAAGATCTTAAAATTTTCATAAAAAAGCAATTGCAGCACTTTTTATAACTCTATGAGACGAATAAAATGACACCAAAATTATCCGATTAGAACTTTGTTTTGGGTTATCAAAACGAAAACATGAATCAGAATTTTCGTTTCGATAACCCAAAACAAAGTTCTAATCGGATAATTTTGGTGTCATTTTATTCGTCTCATAGAGTTATAAAAAGTGCTGCAATTGCTTTTTTATGANATTTCAAATGGTGCCAATCCCTTCGCTTCAATACCCAGACACATTTAAATTTTTCATGCAATTTTGTATGTCAAATATCTTCTCAGGGTTGTCGAATTGGAATTTACTTCCAAAGCAAAAAGTGGTTGTCCCAACGTGAACTTTCTTTTCCACTTTTCAACAAAAATTCGGTTCAAAAGTGGACTGGTCCTTTAAAGTGGAAATAATAGCACCAATCAATTCTCCGTATCCGATTACCCTGTTCTGAAAAAAGAGCGTCAAAAATGGCTTTTTAGAGTCAGATTTATGTTTTGCATGCGATTTTCGGAGGGGTGTTGATTCAATTTTGATCCTTAATGTAGAGGTAGGTGTCAAGATTCTGAGGTCTGTAAAAAATCAAGAAAGCATATTTTGAACCGGGATAACCTTATAGAATAGTAATATGGATCAAGCTCTACAAAATACAGAAAGTCTCCACTCTTGAAACGGCTACTAGCCGTTTCAAGAAAAAAAAACGGCTAAAAAACAAACAACAAAGGTTGTTTGTTTTTTAGCCTATCTTAAGCAAAAATTGTTTTGCATTTTTCTAAACAAATAATCCAAGATAACATGGAAGTTAATATATGAAAATGTAGCGCTGCGTTCGTAGAATTTTATAATATATTAACCTGATCTCGAGTTTATTTCTTTTAAAAGGTATAGCGCATAGAATGACAACACCTTTTTTCATAAACCATGGATATCTGGCTTCCAAGCAGGTTATGTCGACAACAACCCCACTTATAATAGTGGACATGAGGTGATTCGTGTTCTACTAGAGCTATAATAAAAGTGACAAACTTGTCACTTTTTGTGACAATTGTCACAGTTTGTGATAAAAAAAATTTTCACTTTTCTTTTCACTAAGTTTTTGTTCTTTGATAAGTTCGACAAAGAAATTTATTACTATTTTTTAGCCTAAAAAATAATAATAAATAAATTTCTTCGCTGTCTGGCTTTCTGTCGAACTTATCAAGAGCAAAAACTTAGTGAAAAGAAAAATGAAAAACTTTTTTGCCACAATTTGTGACAATTGTCACAAAAAGTGACAAGTTTGTCACTTTTCTGATAGCTCTATGTTCTACACACCAATTCCTACGACTATAACATGCTATCGACATTTTCGCTGGTGGACCTGATATGATTTTTGATTATCGTTCATAAATTCTTATGCCATAATTCTCCTCAATGTATATTTTGGTGATTTGTCAGCTTACATTGTAATTCTAGGCTAATTTTGATAGCTTTCCATTTATTTTTGAAGATAGTTGCCCAGTTTGCGGTTCTCGTTCATCTGCATTCACTGGCATTCGGTTTCCGATAGCTAGAGTGCGTTTTGAAGCTTGGATGAATGCACTGAAAATACCTTTAACAACAGTCGATAATCATCAAAATGAGAGCGGGATCGTATTCAGCATTTTTATTTTTGCGGGATCGTATTTCAGCATGAAAAACTGCTACAGAAACCGTCTTTAGCACTCTCGACCTATCTAGTGTTAATTAAGTCATACATCCTGGTATTGGCATGTCAAAAATTTAGACCAAAAAAAGACAAAAATGTGAGTTAAAATTTTTTTTAGGATGATCTATCTTTTACTTGTGATGCTTCTCCCATCACCCATTGGAACGCTCTTACACTTCCGCCATGTTCCTCCTCTCTATCTACTAGTGTTCTTTTATATGTTGTTTATATTGTTGGATGTTTTATAAGGTAAGAGAGGGAACGAAAAAATGTCATTTTTTGAACAAAATGCATACCACTAATTTCCATGTTTGACAAGAAAAATTTTTTCAAAAAACTTTTTTTAATGTCATGTAGCAAAATAATCAATTTTTAGATATGGAATCCTTCTTCCTATAAGATTAAATCTTATGATAATGGCTGCTTTATTTATTTCATGCAGCTCTATCATATTAACTCTACTTCAATGCTCTCAAGAACAACGATTATATTTATGTAAAGCATTTTCAAGGCTGTTTAGTTCAGCTATGGGTCTAGTAGCAAGATATGAAGGTGGTAAAAAGAATCGACCTAAACCACCAGGTATTGTAAAGTTAGTTCCTATAGGTCATAGAGCCTCAAAATGGACAAAGTTCAGAACTGAATTCATTAAGTTCGTGCCATAAGTCAGGGGGTCTTTGGGTTCTAGATTGAAGTATAAGACTAACGGTGGCCCGTAATTTCAAGACACCAGATGAGCTTTGAGTCACTTGGATGCAATCCTCATCTAGGCCCCGAACAAATTTGGACTCTATGGGATCCGGTCGGGGTTCCAACATGGATCAGAACTAAAAGTACACAGTACTGATTCGGTAATTTCTAGTCAAGCACTCAGGTACCTAGACCCTGAATCCATCTCAAAAGATCTTTTTGAGCCCTGAACCACGTCATTTTTTTTGGACTCTGCTAACCCTAGAAAATTTTAGGAATCGTTGTATCCAATCACATGTCAGCCAATGATGTTCAAGTAATCGCAGCCGACATCCAATATGAAGACCCTATACCCACTGGTTTTTCTATAACCGGGCAAAGGCATACCGGATTCATTGGTTGGGCAGAAAGAATGGGAGGAAAAATCACCAACGCGCTATGGTTCGAACGTGCTGATGAAGGTCAAAGAAGAGATTTTAGAGTAATTTTTTTGGAACTGCCATCGACCCAATGACATTTTGTCTGAAAATCGAATTTCTCTACGGGTAACTCGACACGAGGAATCCGAATTTCGCATTCCTAAGGCCTGAAAAATTTTCCCTGAATCAGGAGACAGTCATTTATATAAAAAAATTTCAATTTTAGTGTCAAACAATTACCTTTCACTGATTCAAAGAAAATTTTTCAGTCCTCGGGAATACGAAATTCGGATTCCCCGTGTCAAATTACCCCCAGAAGAGTTATTTTCAGACACAAAATTTAGAAAACAATTTTTTTGAAAAAATGCACGATCATTGGGTCTCTGATCGATCCATTTTTTAAATTAAGTTTATAAAAAAATCATCTCATATTTTAGAACAAGGTGTTAAGTGTAGCCAGAGATGTTAAAAATGATCCAATATTGATGTTTCCGGAGGGCTATTGCACTAATAATACGATGGTTTATCAGTTTAGAAGAGCCGTTTTTGCAGATGGGATAGATATTTATCCGATCGCGTTAAAACAAGATCCTAGGTTAGTAAAGCCTATGCACCAATAAGAAATTTTTAGACTAGGCGAAGCTTTCTGGTTAGATGACAGCTACGTTGTCCATCTTTTACGAATCATGACCTCATGGGCGACTGTTTACAATATTAAATATCTCCCAAAAATGCGGAAGAAGAAAGGCGAAAGTTCAGAAGAGTTTGCCAAACGAGTTCAATCTGTTATCGCCGAAGCAGTTGATATCGATGGTGTTAAATTCGATGGGAAATTATTAAAAAGCGAAGAGGCTAGGCAAAGGATGAAAGCTTCGATGCAAGCTCAAATTTCAGAAATGATCAAAATCTTATGTATATTTCGTAACAAAGCTAGAGTTTATTCAATTTCTTATACATATTAGTATAATTTAATTTATGATATATAATTATTAGAAATAAAAAAATAGTGATCAATACTTTAAAGGACCAGTACAGTAAGTACAATCATATGAAAAAATGATATATTCGGAAAGATCATGAAAAATGGAGCATTTTTTGTTTTTACGGATGTTCTGAATCGTTGTAGTTTTTGAGATAATTGCGTTAGAAATTTTGAATTTGTGTACAAGCTCTTCGTTGTAATACACAAACTGTTTTAAATTTTTTGCGGAAAAATCGATTTTTGCATCGATTTTTTAAATTTTCATAAAATGGACATTATAGCAATTTTTTATAGCTAAATGAGACGAACAAAATGACACCAAAATTATCCAATTTGAACATTGTTTTGGGTTATTGAAACGAAAACCATGCTTCATGTTAACACCCCAAAAGTCATGAGTTTTTGCGAAGAATAGCGATTACTTTAGAAATAACGACAAGCGACAACTTTCTATAGTTGTAATAGAAAAAGTTGTCGGGCGGATCACCAGCTTTCTCATAGTGGTTAACAAAATCTCTCAATTCAATTCATACGCGGAGTTAGACACAAAACACTAACTTCATTATATGTATGCTTGTACACTGATAATTTAATCCCTGATAAAAGGGGTTAGAAGGGGTTAAATATAAGACCTTTCAAACATCGAAATTTTTCAGACAAAGACTCTAAATACTCTTCTTGCTATTTAACTATGACAAATTTTAAAATTGTTTTGATATTTTTCTGCTTCAATCCTTTAATTCATTGACGTAGTATACTTGTCCGCCAAATAGTACACTAGAAACTAACAATGGGAAATGCTATTCATTTATGACAGCGACTGCAGATTTTGTTTCGGCTGAAAAATCTTGTAATGAAGTTGGAGGACATTTGGTGTCTATTTGTAATGCGTTTGAGAATAACTTTTTAGCCGGTGCATTTATGTTCCATTTAATAACCCCCTCCCAGATTACCCTTCATCCAAACACAAATTTTTTGAAAAATTCGTGTTTTATGAAGAAAATTGTATTTTCGTTAAGAAAATGGAATTTTGGACATTTTTGTGAAAATTATAATAGGAGTCATTATAATTTTGTTTAAAAATTTTCATAAATTTTGGTAAAAAATAAAAGGGGATAAATGGGTTTTCGGCACTTTATGACGAACAGGTGGGGGGAGGGTAGCTTTACCCACCCACTTGCACAATTATATGTATAAAAAATTTTCAAAATTGTGCTACCCTCCCCTAATTGGCACAAAGTGGGTTTCTGTTGGGAGGGGGTGGGGAAGTCCTAAAAAATTTTTTAAAATTCACCTTGGTCCTCCTTATGTTGTTTCCTGAAAATTTTCCAAAATTTTGGGCAAAAACATAAGAGGGGGACAAGGCAATCTAAAAAAAATTTCAAAAATCACCTTTTTTGTCCTCCTTTGTCCTCTTTATGTTTTCCCCTTATCCTACGCGACCCTCCCCGTGCGAACCATGACTCTGCGCGACCCTCTCATCCACTTGTACGGCCCAATACGGCCGTTGTACAAGTGTGTCTACCCATAGAGCCCCTAAATTACGCAACTGTTTTATATAGTATCGCGGTTGAAAAACTCCAAGAATATGGAAAAATCGGATTTTCATATTTATGATTTGAATTGATCCAAAAATATGTACAGGGTGTCCTTAAATAACTTGATCACTCATCAATTTTCATAAGTATTTTCTTAACACTCGGAGGTTAGATAAATTTTTTGGTTGAGAATCAATACAATTTTTTATGCAGATTACGAATACGAAAAAAATTCCTTACTGGGGATCTAGGACTCCATCTTTGTGTGTACCTCGTTAATTTTAAGGTTTTTTTGTAATCACCATATCTTCTCGTAGGAATTGAATTGAGACACCATTGACCACTCATTTGAAAGGTGGTGATCTGCCCTACATTTTTATAACGACATTTATACCAAGTTTTCGCTTCAATAAAAAGTTACAGACTAATCTTTGAGACATTCTCTGTTTTTTTGACATGGTATTGACAAAGTTCTGAATTTTTGACCCGGTTATGAGAGTTTTCAACCAAAGTGGTTATCACAAAAAATGTAGCCCAGATTCGGAGAAAAATTTTACTATATTGGTTTTGTCTGTTTGGTAACAATTTGACTGAGTTATGACCATTTTATTCATGCAAAATGGTCATTTTTTCATGTTTTTAGCGTTTCAATCCCCAAAACCTATGTTAGCTTGATTCTTTTTGCTCAAAAAATGAGTTATTTCACCGTTTTGGGCCATGACCAACAAACTCTGATTATTTTGGATCAATTTTGAAGAACTCTATTTTTGGGTCCAGTTTCGTGGCCCAGGTTCATAGTAAAAATGCTAGATTTTAAAGCATTAACATATTCACTCAAAAATGATCAGAAATTGTTGGCCATGATCCAAAACGGTATAACAATTCATTTTTGGGGCCAAAAGAATGAAGTTAACATAGATTTTGGGATCTTGCTATGCTAAAAATATCGAAAAATCCCCATTTTTCAAGAATATGGCTTTAACTCAAAAAACTTCTGTGCTAACATACTAAACCCAATATACCAAAATTTTCTTCGGAATCTGGGCTGCATTTTTGTGAAGATCACTTTGGCTGAAAGCCCTTGTAATTGGTTTTTTTTCACCGGTCTGACGATGATCGTGCCTAAAAACCTAGATTTCATGGTCATAACATACCAAATATACAGGGTGCGGCAGAATAAACCGGTCACATTAGAATGTTCATGATCACACATCGTTATAGGGATTTTTTTATTGAAACCATAACAAAAACGACAATTATAAACAAAACTATTCAATGACCGCCCTTAGCTTCTATACTGGCTTTCAAACGCTTGGAAAAATTATCAACAAAAATTCCTATAACGATGTGTGATTATGAACATTCCCATGTGACCGGCTTATTCTCCCGCTCCATGTAATTTATGCTTAATCATACAATATTTGAAACAATTCGAATTTTTCACCTTATTATCGATTTTTTAAATGAAATATAAGTTTTAGTAAATAATCTTTCGAAAAATGGAATTTATGCAAGTTGCAATTGAAGAAGCTATGGCAGGTGTAAAAATTGGGGATGGGGGACCTTTTGGTACTGTTATTGTTAAAGATGGGAAGGTAATTGCGGTTGGCCATAATAAAGTAAGTACATAAAAATTATACAGAATGATGAATATATGATAATTACTTAATTTAGGTATTAGTCAATAACGATCCTACTGCTCATGCTGAAGTCATTGCTATAAGAAATGCTTGTGAGAAGTTAGGAACTTATGATCTTAAAGGATGTGTTTTATATACTAGGTTTGTATAAGCAAGTTGTATGACTTTGAAAAAATGTGTAGGGGAGAGGAAATTTCGAAACGTTTGTCATACAAGGCTGCATCGGAACAGATCCAATAACCGGAACAACAGGGAAACGAAACATGGATCAGAAAATTACCTCAATTTAACTAAACCTGAACCAAAGATGAAAAGGGGATCCAGGTCTGGACCCCATCCCCACTCATGATGTGCCAAAATTGAGGTACCCTCTCCACTCAAAAGTAGTTCAAAATCCTACTACCTCTCCCCCAATCAAGCTGTACCAAATATGAACTCTCTCCTCCCAAATGTGGTCGCTCGAAGAAATCCAATTAATTTTTGGCGAATTTTAAAGGGGGTCACTAAATTGAGACTCGATTGTATACCTGGTACAGTTGAGTGGGGGGGAGGGGTTGTATACCTATCACATATGAAATAAGAGGAGCGCGTTTTCGGATGAGATGATGACATGATTAGGAAAGAGGACAGACCTAAAAATATAAATTTTCCAATTCTTTGTCCAAAATATTTTTTCGTAGGAGAAGGGGGTCAGTTGAGAGTTGATAATAACCCCTCTCCTCACTCAAAAGTAGTCCAAAATCCTACTCCCTCCACTCAAGCTGTACTATATCTGACCCCCTTTTTCATCTATGATCTGAAGACTTCACTATTGGCTAACACTTTTAAGTTTTAAAAAAGTTCTCTCATAATCTCTGGGCTATTTTTATGCCGTTTTTTCAACTACTCATTTATTTACAAAATTTTATACAAATTAATTTTTGTTACAAAACATTTATTTTAGCTGTTACCCATGTCCTATGTGCTTTGGAGCTGCGTTATGGTCTCGAGTTGACGCTGTTTTTTATGCTGCTACTGCTAAAGATGTACATAACTTTTTAAACTCATTTTTCAACTTTAATTACTATTTAGGCAGCCAAAAGTGGATTTGACGATGCAAAATTTTATGAAATTCTTCGAAATTCAGAGCAGTACGAATACAAAATCGAGCATTTAGAAATTGATGGGTGTATGAAGCCTTTTATGTTATGGAATGAGAAACAGGATAAGATTCCATATTGATTTTTTAGAACATTGATTGATAAAAAAATAAAATTTTTTATTTTCTATTAAATTATTTTTTGCTAAATTATTATAAACACAAGGCAGAAATTGAGTAATTTTGAATCACTAACAGCTTCGAGATAATCGAATGTGAAGTTGGCGATTTGAAATTCTGAGTATTACAACCACACATTAAATAGGGGGTTGTATTGACAAAAATTGGAAAATTTATATTTTTAGGACTGTCCCTCCTCTATCATGTCATCACTTCATTCGGGATGTATCCCCTCCATTTCATGTGTGATTACAATGAAAATCTGTATGTGATTGTATTTGCAATAATTTTTTCCCTGAATCAATAAAATCGTACATTGAGAAGAAATAATTCAAATTCTTTAAACATTTAGAAAAAATAAATACAGCATTTTTTATAACTTGACAAGACAAATAAAATGACACCAAAATTCTCCACTTTTAAAATTGTTTTGGGCTATTGAAAGAAAATTTTCCAAAAAAATTTCAAATGTTTTCGTTTCAATAACCTAAATCAATTTTAAAATTGGATAACTTTTTGGTTTTTTCGTCTCGTCGAGTTATAAAAAATGCTATATTTATTTTTTCTAAATGTTCAAGAAATTTGAATTATTTTCTTCTCAATATACAATTTTGATTGATTCAGGGAAAAAATTATACAGATACAATTAGATATGTAGCCCCCGGCGAGAGTCGTTGTACTCATGTCTGCGTCAGCTGTTTAAGTTGCCGCTAGGTTCTCGGAGAGAGTTGCTTTATGCAATTGTTAGTCTTTAGTATGTGTGCTCAATAAATAGTTATTAGTCAATTCTCTCTCACAATTAAGGCTCACAGCACATACGGTAATTCCTAGGGTAATCGTTTCCCTATAAGTCCGAAGTCCTAACCGGTTACAGATACAGATTTCGTTATATTATTCAGAATTTCAAATCGCCAACTTCATGCGCGATTATCTCGAAGCTGTTAGTGATTCCGTAAAAACAAAATATGCTCCATTTTTCATGAACTTTCTGAATATCATCAAAAAATGGCAACTTTTTTCCGACCGGATTGGTCCTTTAAGTTTATACACGACTATTAGTCTGATTAGATATATTGACTATATTCCCATTTCTCACAAAGAGCACATCCAATTTTGTCAATCCCACTGTTTGAAATAACTCTTGCCGTGTTATCTTGCTTAAAAATATCAAAAACCACGGAGGTGCAAGGTATAAGGCATCAATAAAATATGAAGAGATTCCAAAAATTAAATAGAAGGTCTCATCACTCATCGTCGCAATGCTTGTTTGGAAAATGAACTAAAAAATTTTTTGAGTCTAGTCCAGTAACGTAACCAGGCTATGGGCCTGGTCTAGTTGGCTCCGAGGTCACCATGAAAGTCTGGGTAGGCTTGCTAGGGTGGCTGGACCAGGGAAGAGGACTAGGAGCACGTGCTCCAACATCCCCCCTTCAGTGGACCGAAGGCTCTATAGGTTTTGGCCGACGAAATTTGGGGGAAATTGCAAGTTTGAGGAAGGGGTGGAACTCCCTGTGACCTTTCCAAATGGCTACGGCCCTGATCTATCCCTTTTGCCCCTATATATCAGGCTTAATTAGCTATCAAAAAATATCTCACATTGATCACCACTTCACCAATTATGAATATAAAAATGAGTATAGAAAAAATAAAAAGTTTTATTTCGTTTTCTTTTGTGCTGTGTTGGTTGTCGGCATGTAAAGTAGATTTTCTGCGAATAATTAAAGTGAAAATAGTGCCGAGATTCATAAGAAAACAGGAAGTACCAATAATGACAAAGAAGTAGAATACATAAAGCGAATTTCGGGGCTAAATATTTAGTTTAGTTCAGTGACTTAGCAAGACCATCCCCCCTTAACGTATCTCCGGGGTGGAGATGGGGAATTTTCAATGCAGTAATTATGGCGCCCCATATCAAAATTGGGCGTCATCTCAGTCCCAAAGCCCGCTACATGGTCTTTGTCCAATCTTGTGTGGGGCAGTGATGCTCAAAGTTACAAAAAGTGACATTTTTGTAATAGTAGTAAGCTCGTCAAAATGTTTCGGTTTCAAATTTATCATTTTTTGTAACTTTAGCATCACTAGAGTGGAATATAAGGGCATAGCGATTTTACCTCATATCCAGTTGCTGTCGGAGCATCAAAAGAATAGCCTTGCTCTATATCAGAACTATTTCGTAGCCAGATTTTACCACCATTTCCAATTAAATGCCACGTAAATGGCAGCGGGATTAAAACTATTATTAGGATAGATATAGGGAAAAATTTTTTCCAAATCTATAATGTATCACATTTTTTATGACCATCAAAAATTTTTTACCTTATTCGAATCAAATAGAAAAAATATGGATGTGAATCGATTGAGTGTTATGAAAAAAAAAGTTGTAATTTCAGCATAAACGCTATACCAAAATACCCAGATCAAAAATGTGGGTAGAATGCCACTAAAAAATGCATAGGTGGATAAGAGAGGGGAGGAGGTAGATTTAGAAAAAATTTCTATTGGGTTGGCTAAAATTTGCGGGGGTGGGGTGGCAAAAATTTCAAAATTTTACAAAAAAGAGAGAATGGAAACCTCAACAAATGGTACAGGATGACGTAAAAAGTGTAGTTTTGTGATTTTTGGGACCCGGAAATTTTTCTAAAAATGACCACTATAGGGGCAATTTTATGCGAGGAATCGTTTGCGCCCATTCCCGAACCCTGCAAATTCTTCCTTTACCCTGATACATAGAAACAATTACGTTTTTGAAGCGAAAATGGTCATTTTTCATCTTTTTAATATCAAACGTCCAATTTTTTCTTTGAATCAGGGTCAGAGAAGCATTTTATGGGTTCGGAAATACGCGCAATTGATTCCTCACACGCTGAGAGTCGGCATAGACCGAGGGAATCGGGCCGAGATCCGGACAGCCCGACCATTTTTCTCGGCTCTTATTTTTTTTAGCCTTTGGGCCCCGAGCCAATGGTCGGGTCGACTGGCCCGCTCCCTCCCCATTAGTTACCTTTTAGGCATCATTTCATAAAACCAATAAAACCATGAAGCAGTAGCGACTCTTATTGATAAATATGTCATTGTCCAACTGATGATATCCTAATAAATAAGTATATATTTTACTGACTCAAAACTATTCTTACAAAGACCCCATTTAACACAAACAGCTTAAAAAATGGCGACGAAAACGGCTCTTTCTTAATTCTCTTCAAAATTATACAAATCAGCAAGATGTACAGAAAAATCGATGGAATGGCATACAACAAAACTAATGTGACTTCTAGATTTTTCGGGAACATACTACGTAGTCAAACAGGAAATAAGAAAATGAGGAAGTACAAGAAGCCAAGTAGGCTTGTGATATAATTATTTGATTTGTAGCCAAAATTAAGTTAAACCAATAAAAATTCACGTTAATAAAGTTGTGCGATATAGAACATACTATGTAGTCAAACAGAAAAAAGAAAAGGAGGCGAGTGGGCTTGCGAATAACTTAATAACTTATGTATAGGCAAGAGTCAGATCAAAGATTTCTAAGTAACTTAATAAAGGTATATCTTGAAGCAAAAATATAAATAGGTGGTTTTAGAAATTTAATTTATTCGGTCGATCAAAAAGTCGTATACTTCACGTTTCACTAGTCAGGTCCAAGAAAAGATACCTAAAGCCTGGGAAAAGTACAAATTACTTCCGCATGCAAGATTCATTTTGAAAAGGGCCAAGTTTTACAACAAAGATAAACAGAAGATTTTTTGATCATCAGGCCGAAATCGAGAGTTATTTGAAAGAGAAGGAGCGAAACTCCTATTCAGCAATCTCGAACTACAACATCATAAAGATCGACATGCAATACATTCCGACAAAGATTATTATTGCAACTACAGTAAATTCTCGTTAAGCGGGCCACCCTAGAGGGGAGGGGGGGGGGGGGGGGGGGCGCTTATCGAATTTTTCAGAGGGACCCGCTTATCAGGGAGCCCGCTTAACGAGCGTTCACTGTACTTCTTTGATTGAGCAGGCCCAGAATGGGCCTGCTCAATCAAAAATTGAAAAGATTTTTTGTCCCCGATTTCGATGATTTTGGTTTCAATCGTCTTCTATCATCATTCCCAAAACTTTTGCAATCGCACTCGGGGTTTAAACCAAGCGTTCCCGAGATCGTCCGTGCAGACACACATTACACGTTTATGAAGTAGAATCAACGTAAAATTTTATGGGGAAATTTTCTTATAAAAATTTCAATCATAGTGAATTTTATTTATAAAAATTTTAGGGTACACTATTTGCCTATTAAATTTTTATAATGATTTTTCCTGTAAATTTTTTGCTTTATGTCCTTGGAGATAGTGAAAATAGCTATATAATTTTATGGCCAAAATTACTGTAAACATTTATATGCTTTATTTTAATTAAAATTTAAAAGTACATAAAAATAGTACTGAAAATTAAAAATAAGCTTTAGTATAAAAAAAGGAATGATTTTAGCATCAAAACGAATACTAGTACAAAAAATATTGTTAGTAAAAAAATATTTGTGAATTAAAACAGAGAATTTATTCTCGCCAGAAAACATATTTATAGAGAAATTCATATAATAGCAGGAATAAATTATGATGCTTCGTTTGAATTCGAATTTTCTTCATCGATCTAATAGCTGCAACAAAAAGTGAAAAGAAAAGCGCCAATTTAGTGCAATCAGGATTGATACAGTGATCGGGTAACTCCGTTCGCCAAGGCTGAAATTTTGAAATAATAAAATTTGGGACTCAAAATTAGCTTTTGATAAAGTATTTTTAGCATAAAATCTGTTTTTGGACCCAAAATCAATTTCGAGGAACAATTCATTGTTGATGGCCACGTGTGTTTCAACATACATAATAAAGGAAAAAAGTCTGTGGCTGTTTACTAAATTTAGCATATCTTTTTAACGTTCAAGCCGATTTCAATAATTCTTTTTGTATAAAATAGGGTAACATTAGATCTCAAATGCGCACGTATGCTTGTCTTCTGAAACGCTCGCTGTGATTTTCTACATAACTTTTTAAAATTTTTTTGGCTATTTTGAACTTTGAAGTGCCTTAAAAAATCACAGGGAACGTTTTACGCCAAACCATCCCATAGATTTATACTACTAGGTCTCCTCTATCAAATAAAAAAAGAATTATTGAAAAATTTTACTCGGGTACATTTTTCTATTACTTTGAAGTTGCATGACCACCCATTTGTATAACTCGATAAATTCATATGAAAGTCGATCCAAAACCAGTTCAGAATCAAATTCTATGATATTAAAAACTCACTAGTGAAAAAAAACCGCATTAAAAAAGATTTTTATCTCAAAAAATTAGCCTTAGAAAAAGGAGCCCTGGCAAAAAAATTTCTATTTTTCAGTAAAACAGTCACAAAAATTGATAGGAAAATTTTTATGCAAAATCATCCCATAGATTTATGCGACTAGATCTCCTCTAACGAATAAAAAAAGAATCGTTGAAAAATTTCACTCGGAAACAATTTTCTATTCATTTAAAGGGAGGCACAGATCAAGGCTCGATATCGGTCGGAAAAATTTGTAGTTTGTAGCAAGAAGTAGTAAATATAGCAAAAAATACCCTAAAAATGCCTGTATCAGGGTCAAAAAAGCGTTTTCATGCTCTGAAAATAATTGCAATCGATTCCACGCATAAAATTACCCCTATATGGGTGTTTTTTTAGAGATATACAGCCATTTTTCTGGCGAAATTTTGACATTTTATTCGTTTTTGCTTCAAACTCCAGTTTTTCCAAGAATCAGGGTCAGATAAGCATTTTCAGGGCTCAGGAATGCGCGCAATCGATTCCTCACATAAAATTACCCCTATATCGGTGTTTTTTGGAAATATACAGCCGTTTTTCTGGCGAAATTTTGATTTTTTTGATATTTTATTCGAAAAAACTCAATTTTTTTCCTGAACCAGGGTCAAGGAAGTATTTTCAGTGTTCGGGAATACGCACAATCGATTTCTCGCATAAAATTACCCCTATATGAATGTTTTTTGGAAATAATAAACTCGAGTCACAGACTTTTTTCCGCTTGAAACACACGTGATGGCATTTACCTATTCAAAAGGTATGCATACAATTTTAATACCGAAAGAGAAAAAATATACAAAAATTACCTCAGGCGCAAAATCAGCAATATGCGTTTCCTCCCGTTCTAAAACAAAGCAGCCTGAGAAACGAACATAGGAAAATAGCCATTTTCACGCCAAGTTTCTTAATTTCCAGATGCCATATGGGAGAAAGATTCAGGACTTCTGAATCTTCGCCCATATGGTATAAGACAACGATCGCAATACATAGCATCCGGATACATAACAGTACTCAATCATTTCTGCCTTGGTGATGACGTGAAAATAAGAGAAAATGTGAATTTATTTGGAAAAACTGAAAAATTACCTCCGAATACCAATTAATAAAATTGAAAATCTTTGGAGTTTCAATAATCAATTTAGGTTGTTCGTTTGCTTCCATATTTTCTTTTTGTCGTGTTGAGCTTGTTTTTCTTTCTTAAATTTCAAAGATTACAATTAGAAATTTAAAATTTTTTGCAAACAATATATAAAAAGAAGAAATTAGGAAAAAAACAGAATTTGAAGGAAAACAACAAAACCGCGTTTTATTTTTAGAACATGCACAAATTTCGTGTTCCAATTGCTCAAACAGTGATTGAAAAAATCTATCAATTTTTTATCTGGGAAATGCAAAATTTACTGCGAAATGACGCATCATCCATTTTTTGCGGCTTTGCACTTTTTTGCACCAAATTCATTTTTTGCGAAAAAACTCATATAGTTTTGCCACAAAAGTGAGTTTTGTTGCAAAAAAGGTAATTTTTATTGCAGAAAAACGCTTATCCAAATAAAAACAAGGAAAAAATTTCCTAAAGTAAGAAAACTTTACAAAAATACAAAGAGATACGATTTTTTCAATTCGATTATTTTTTGAAAACAAAGAATTTTTCACACAAAAAACAAAACTTAGAATTTTTATATTAGCCGCAAATATTTTTTCTCACTAAATTTATTTTTTCTTTTCCTAAATTTATTGTACAGCAAACATGAAAATTTCGACACATGTGTTTAAAGCGTAAAAAATCTGAAGCGGATCAAAGAATTTTCTAAAATGGCACAAATTCGTCGACTTTTTAGTATTCGGATATGAGGAACATGAATCCTAAGTTAGAAAACCGATAGAAAATGAATCGGTTTTGGTTTTTCTCGAATAGTTTTGGTTTGGACTTTTTCGGTTTTTCAAAACATGGTTTTTTCGACTTTTTTCGGTTTTGGTTTTTTTACACCAAATTTTTTTATAAAAATGGTCGATTTGTTCAAAATTTGAATAAATATTATGGTTTAAAACAATTTTTTATTGTTTTTTAAAGAAATTCGACGAAAAAAAATGAAAATTCTCGAATTTTCACATAAATTTATTTATTTAACAAATGGGAATAAAAATTTTTCTTTCGGTTTTGGTTTCGACTTTTTTCGGTTTTGGTTTCCTAACTCTAATGAATCCGAAGAAGATACTTTATGCATTCAGATAAAGCATCGAAAATCCTATTGAAAGATACTTGCATATGCATTCAGATTACACTGTTATTTGCCAGGCAAATAAGTCAAATACTCACGAATACTTTTTGCTTTGGCAAATAATCACTTTGATAAATAAATTTTTTCTATTTGATAAGTTCGAAGAAAGTTAGACAACAAAGAAATTTATTATTATTTTTTAGCGAATTCTTTAGCTAAAAAGTAAATGATTGCGCGCACTCCCGAACCCTGAAAACGCTTCATTGACTCGGATTCAAGGAAAAAACAAAAAAAAATCGCACTTTTAATTGTGCGATTTTTTGGATTAAAGAGGGGTACTGATCTGGGCTTAGTCTCATCAAAGGTAATATATTAAAAAAAAGACCTTTATGGGGGTAATTTTATGCGAGAAATCGATTCCGCGCATTCCCGAGGTATGAAAATGCTTCCTTGACCCTGATTCAGGGATGGGTGTATTGAAGCGAAAATTAAAAATAACCTTTTTGGGGGAACCCACTCATCAAAGGTAATATCCCCCTCCTTGCCCACATATGGTCTGGTTGGTACGTCCCTAGGAGAAAAAGTACATAGGTGTACAAACAGGGAGATCCTTTTGAAAGGCTTTCCCATTGATAAACCTCTATCTACAGGCCTGATAACTTATACAACTTCAAAAATTTTCCATTTTAATCTTTTGTGTTCAATTCGAGTCAATTTCAATTTCCATGTTAATCATGTTAATCGATTCAATCAATTTGTGCAACTTCCCAAAATTTTTTGTCAATGCTCGATTAGATCGTCGTCTATTTTCTATTTTCGTCTATTTTTCACGCTCTCGGTTACATGAAGGCACAAAAATGGACAAAAAACATGATTGAACACCAAAATGTTCATTTTTTATGTAAATGATGGGACATACAAATGTAAAGTTAACACAAATTCACTTGTCTGTTACAAAAAGAGCACAAGATTATTGATCATTTTGATAGGTTTATAAAAGGATGAAAAGGTGCACGAGGAAAATTAGTTGAATTTTTTCGTAGATCTAAAACTTTTTTCGTCTGTGAGCTTTTATTCCTGTCTGAAAAAATGCAAGTCAAATGTGAAAAGTGTCTACGTGATGAAAAAGTGTCAAACACTGGATTGACTGCAGGATGGATTTTGGATATTTTGGAGAAGCATGATGAAAAATTTAGAGAAGCTGTGGGTGATAAGAAAGTTACAAAGGTAAAGAGAGGGTCCCACCTCATTTTTGGGTTCATGAATGAATAGATTAGGGGGGAGGGAGGCTCCCTCCCATATGTTAACTAACTAAACTTTAGATTACTGCTCGTGATATTAGTGAAAACAAAGGATTTGCCTCTAGAATCTTCAAAACCAACATCTACGTTGAAAACAATCCTGACTCGGTTTATAACTTTGTCATGAAAATTCCCACAAGCGAATGTATGAATCATGTTATGGATGAGACAATGGATAAAGACGATAAAGATAGTGTAAGAATCATCTTCAAATAGTGAAGTTAGAACTTTTAGCTTGTCATGATGCAAGATGGAAAACTTGACGAAAAATTAGCTCAAGTTCATAATGTGGAATGTAATTTCTATGATATTTTCAAGAGTATAAAGGGGTTGCCCATGGCAAGAGTGATGTATACCCAAAAATTTCTGCCCCAAGAAAATCAAATTGGCGTGATTTTTATGGAAGATTTAAGTGAAAAAATGGATATATTGGGAATTTTTGGATCATTGAATGTTCATCAGGTACAAGGAAAATCTCTTTTATACCTCTTTTTTAGATCAAAACAATTGTCAAACACCTTGCTGCGTTTCATGCTCAACTGTACAATATGGAAGGGAAATGGAAAAATCGCTTTCCATTCAAATTTATCGATGAAGATTTTGTGAGCATGATGGATAAAATGAATGCAACTGCTATCAAAAATCATCCAGGTTAAACTGGCCAATTTTGAGTAAACTCAACTTTTTAGAACTAGCCGAAGATCTGCAAAAACTTGATCGAATTGTCCATGACAGGGAACTTTTGGAATACATGCTTGTTGGATGTTGTAAAGATTTAGGTAACGTTGAGAAATTTTGTCTTTTGTAACATTAAATTAATGGGTATACAAACAAGTCTTTTTCGCTATTTGTTTTTGATATAACTAGATCAAAATGTTATCGATATAATTTTCGGTTTTTAGACCACAACTTTTTATCCAAGAAGTTTCATATAGCAGTTTTGTTGTCATTTTAATGCTGAGTTTAGTAGCTATCAAATGACACCACGACCGTTCCATAAAACTTTTTATATAAAAGTTATGGCCTAAAACTGATAACTATATTTTTACTGTTTGGGCTAATTTTTATTTCCACTACTGTATTTGTATAGATTTACCATCGCCTGTGAATTTTGGTGATTTGTGGACAAATAATATGTTGTGGAAGAAGCAAGATGACAATGTTCCAAACGAAGTTCTAGCGTTTGTAGACTTTCAAATTGCATTTGAAGGTTATCTTCCCATAGATTATTCCACCTTTTAAGTTTAGGAAACCCAGCGTTTGATATGGCTAGAGTTATCACCAACTGCACTGACGCTGAAATCAGACGAGAACTGGAAACCTTCATCTGCGACTTCTACTATGAAAACTTGACAAAATTCATGGCTGACAAAGGAAAAACGCCTAGTTTTAAACTCGAACAGGTCAGCCAGCATATGCAAAATGAATGAATCAATAATTTTTAGTTCAAAACAGCATATGACTATGCGACAGTGAATCAAGTTACGTGGCTCCCTATGATGACATTGGTGTTTAGCTCAAATCATGAAGTTGCTGAAGATATCCAAGAAGCACGGATGAAAAAACTCGAATTAAGAGCAAAATTTGGGTTAGCAGACGGAGTAAAGAAACTCGAAAAACTTCGTCCAGATTGGCTACCTACTGGTGGAGCATAAGTTGAATATTTAAACCAACTAATATTTTATGTAGACATACTAATTAATCATAATAATTTTTGCCAACGTAATAAATTTAAATTTTCACAAAATGTTTAATGGTTTTTGGCGACGATTGAATTTAAAACACAATTGCATAAGCCGTGCTGTTGATGTGCGCATTGAGTAGTCATATACCACGATTTCGACACCTCTTGATTTTTCACTTTTGTGGTTCCTACTTTTCATGGTTGTTGTTTCCTTCCAGCAGTAGCCATAAGTTTTTGATATCAGCCAAAAGCTAATAAGATTCATGAAGAATATTTTAGAGTTTCTCTATAAAATCATCAAGATCAAAGTTGGTGTACAATGTTTTAAATTTGTGATCAAACAAGATTAAAATTGAAACTTCTGTTGAAAACAAGTGATATGATTACATTTTTGCTGGCTAATTCAATTAGCTAATTATAGGGATTAATATGGATGCAATTTGTTCATTTAGACGTAAATATGAAAACGAATCGCGTCATTACAGGATGCAAGATGAAACTGCAACCCTTGATTTTTTTGCATTTTAACACGTCTAGAGCCGGGTCAAATTTTTGTTTATTCTGAAAGTAGGTTAGTTACTGATATAATTTAAAAAAAAGAAAGAACTTCCAGACTTGTTCTTAAAATATTATGGCCCTATATTCGTGCAATACTATGCAAACCACATGGCCAAGAGATCAGAGCCAACATCTTTTTAAAGAAATTAGATTTTGGCAATCGGTCTTTTGCATTTTGTAGCTGGTGATTGGAGCTTCATTTTATGCCAAGACCACTTTGACCCTAGATATTTACATAATTTTATACATAGGCGAATACGAAAAAATACCCCAAAAACTGACCCCCCAAAGTAGCTTCAACTCATCACAGGTCCCGAAATGAAAAAAAGGTATTTTTAGTTTTTGTATAAAAATATTGCACTAGTTGTGAGGAACGTTTATGCAAAAAATCAGAAAATTTGAGCCTCCCTTTAAAGTTCGGTGAACATTCAAAGTTCGGTCTCCGGCTATACTCGAAAACCACGTGGCCAAGAGATCAGAGCCAATATCTTTTTAAAGAAATTAGATTTTGGCAATCGGTCTTTTGAATTTTGTAGCTGATGATTGGGACTAATCGCTGGATTTTTTTAGAAAACAAAATTGGGTGTTTTAGAGAGATTAGAAAATTCAAAAAATACACGTAAAATCGATGGTATTGAACTTTGGACATGATTTTGAATTTTTCGCTCCTCGAATCTTGACTCGAAATGACTTTTAAAAACTTTCCCATGCGTTAATCTCACTAAATAAACTCAATTTGGAGCGTGCTCGAACAGTTTAAGGCAATCTTTGGACACTCAAGAAAGTG
>OZJO01014316.1:0-33520 GCA_900406225.1 Acrobeloides nanus | reverse complement strand
ATTCTCGACAACGTTGTCGAGAAATCGTAAAGTATTTGCAATTTTCAATGCAAATCATAAAAAACGATGACAACGTTGTCGAAAAATCGTTGTCGCGCGACAATGTTCGACAACGTTTAATAGCGTTTTTTATTGAGCTCGACAACGTTTCATAGCTCATTTAACAGTGTTTTTTGGGCGTGACAACGACTAACGTGCACCCTTAAAAAGGTTAAATTTTGTTGATAAAAAATTGGTTAAGACAATAAATGCATTTATAATGTATAAAATCGTTAGTTTTTTCCATGCGTCGATAGATGATAAAAAATTTTGTAGAATAAACAAGAGTTTTTAAGCAAAAAATGACTTGAAAATTTTCGGTTAAAAATGGTTAAATGTCAATGAAAAATCACTTAAAAACGGTCGATTTTGCCAAATTTTCGATAAAAAAAGACATTGCGGGATTATTCAATTTGCGGGGCGGGATTTTCAAAAATGTGCATGCGGGGTTTTTTCTTAAAAAATGGTGCAGGCGGGATTCCGCGCGCAGCCCTATTTAAAACAGAATAGCTAATTTAAAAAAACATCAGGAAAAAATTTTTATCTTTTTTATTCTTCTTTTGCTTCCACAGCCTTGGGAGGACTTTTCCCGGTGAGACCGCCCACTGTCTGCCCGAGGGCACTTCCGAGGCCTTCAAGTAGCTCTTTTAGCTGAAGACTTACAGTCAACCGCAAATTGGTGACTTTGAGTTCGATTTTCTTGATCCCAATATGAATATCGTATATGCCGAAAGTTAGTTCATCGACAATCAACTGAAGGCCATTCTTTGGCGGGTCGGGAATTGGGACACCGTTCTAAAGATTATTTACAGGGTGTCTTAAAATAAATGGGGCCCTTGAAAAACGTGTTCGTTTCCTTTTGTTTTCAAATATACCGAGAGACAAATATTTTTAACGTTCCATGCCCTTTTTGATTATTTTCGAAAATTTCATCTGGCAGCCCTGTTTTCAAGGGGTCCGTTTATTTCTAGATACATTGCAGTAAAAGATTTTTTCTTATTCAACTCACCAAAGTAACTTGTCCGACGCTGGTGGTTCCCTGCCGGATTGGAACGGCTCCAAAAGCTCCATTCACAGCCCCTGGAACAGCTCCGGACGGAACCACATCTGCTCCCGGTGCTGCCCCAGCTAAACCTCCAACTACAGGCAACGCTCCTGTATTAGGTAAAGCTCCCGTCAAATTTCCAGTGTTGGGCAAAGCCCCGGTTAAGTTGCCAACGTTGGGCAAAGCTCCAGTATTCGGCAGGGCGCCCGTTAAATTTCCAGTGTTGGGTAGAGCCCCAGTTAAATTTCCAACTCCGGGTAAAGCTCCAGTGTTAGGTAATGCTCCAGTTATGGGTGCAGCTGCTCCCTAAAAAAAACTAAAAATGGAGGGTAAAAAAGTTTTAGGACTGGGGTGACAAAAATTTTAGGGCTAGGGTGAAATTATGAAAAATGAAAAAATCAAGGCATCTAGAAAAAATTTCAAAACTTCGAAGAGATGCTCAGGAAGGTGTAAGATTGTCGAAAATATGATCCTCTAAATTTTTCTAGGTGTCCGAGATTTTTATTACATTTGTCTTAAAATTTTTGTCATCCGTCCTAAAACTTTTGCACCCTACTATATTTTTACCCCAGGCCACAAGCCTGCGGATGTTTGTTTTGTACTCAAGGCTTTAAACTTTTTGTTTTTTATTTAAAAAAATTACCGTCACTCCGCCTAGAAGCTTGTTGGGGTTTAGGGCCATGGTTGTCTCGAAATTTGTTAAACTAGAAATTAGTGAGCTATAAAATTAATTTTAAGCGATTGAAGAGATATTCATTCTAGGATGTTATCCTAAATCTAGAGAATGAAAATGATGACAAAAAATATTTATATAATGCAATAAAAATAGATGCAAAAGTATAATCTAGAAGGTCACTCGAATGAATTGAGTAGTGCCACAACTGAAGGAAGCTTGTGGAGTATAGGTTTTGGTTTCACTTTTCTCGTATCCCCCTCATTTACCACCGAGACCGCCCAAGGTTTGACCCAGAACGCTTCCGAGGCCTTCGAGAAGCTCTTTCAGCTCTAGACTGACGGTCAGCCGCAAATTGGTGACTTTGAGTTCGATTTTTCCTATTCTAATCTCAACATCATAAATTCCAAAGGTGAGTTCGTCGATGATCAACTGCAGTCCATTCTTTGGCGGGTCTGGAATCGGGACACCGTTCTAGAAAATATTTAAAAATTATTTTTAAAATATCTTTTTTTGCTCTGATCATACCGTTGTGATCTGACCGACGCTGGTGGTTCCCTGCCTGATTGGAACAGATCCAAAAACTCCCTCGACAGCCCCGGGGACATCTCCGGCCGGAACCAGCTCAGTTCCTGTTGTAGCTGCGCCCTAAAATAATTTTCATTTATATTTTTTTAAATATAAACCTTAGCTGGCGTTTTCGCATCTGGTTGGCTCGTTTTAGCGTCCATATTTTAGCACTACGTATTACACTAGAAATTGAATTAAATCTATAAAATTAATTAGTGGTAAATATTATTTTAGGATAGCATCCAAATAAAGCAAAATAACACATTGTAATAAAAAAAGTATATTAGCTAAATTAATAAGGCTGTATTCAAGCGTACCAAGAAATTGCCAAAAAGTTGGCGAAAAGATTGATGAAATATACGAATTTCGTACAAGGTGGTTCAGAAACAATCGTACTTTTACTAAATAAACTCATTATAAATGTACTTTTTTGCGACACCTTGTAAACTTTGGATTAGTGTAAAATTCGCATATTTCGGCAATTTTTCGATAACTTTTTCAGCAGCTTGAACACAGTTTAACTGTATCTCCAAAAAATACAATTCTAATTTAGATTAGCTTTTCACCGTTTTCACATTTGCATCATTTACCACCAGCAAGGCCGCCGACTGTCTTACTGAGGGCACTTCCAAGGCCCTCGAGTAGATCCTTTATTTCAAGACTGACTGTCAACCGCAAATTGACGACTTTGAGCTCGATTTTCTTTATGGTTATCTCCACTTCGTAGATTCCAAAAGTGATGTCATCGACAATTAATTGAAGGCCGTTCTTTGGTGGGTCAGGGATTGGGACACCGTTCTAAAGAGGAAAATATTTTATGTCGCCAAAAAATCTTTTCAATTTCACCAATATTCTTTTTTTACTAGAGACTAGGGTTGAAGGGAAAATTTTTCCCGTTTCCCGAATTTCCGACGATTTTTTTCCCGAAAATGGCTATTTTTGCCATTTCGAGAATCCCGAAGATCATTCCCGATTTCGGGAAATTTCTCGTTTTCCGAAGCAATTCCCACCCGATTTTTTCGAGAAATTTTCCAAAATTTATCTAATTTTCACGGCTCTATTGCAGTTTAGGGGTTAGATTGCCTAGGCTTAGGCTGCCTAATCCTAGGCTTAGGCTAAGTCTAAGCCTAAGTCCGAAACCTAAGCTTAGCTTCGTTCAAGATCGGTCTTGAACGAAGATTGTTCGTGGAACCAATTCTTTTTTGGGTAACTTGAGGGGGTGCATTCTATTGTGACCTAGTCAAATCTTACCGTTTTATAGTTAATTTCTATTTGTATACAGTTCCCGTGATTTTTTGAATTACTGCATATAGTATTTTGACCATAACTCTTTAACCTTACATCCAATTTGGATGATCTTGGTGTCATTGGATAGCTGTAAATTCAAGCTATCTAAAGATACCAAGATCATCGGAATTGGATATAAGGTTAAAGAGTTATAGTCAAAATACTATATGCAGCAATTCAAAAAATCACGGGAACTTTTGCCGCACCCTGTAGTTAGTTTTGCATTACTACGAGGTCAGAATTAGGAGCGGTTAATCCTAAGGGTTCCATGGTTCGGTGGTACTGGGCTAAGCTCAGTCGCCCCTCAAGGCTGGTTCAAACCCCGTTTGAGGCAAAAGTTTTTGCCTAGTAGTAACGTCTCTTCGTAGTTCTCTATAATGCTCGGCATTAATATTAATTATTTTAAATATAATATTACATTTTACAAACATTGGATCCCTAAAAGTCGATTAGACCCCTAAAAGTTGAAAGGACCCCTAAACTGCAATAGAGCCATTGTCACTTTAAAAAAAGTTCATAATTTTTCATTTTTTCATCAATTTTTCGCAAAAATCGCTATTTTCTGAGCATTTTCAGCTTCAAGAATTGCAATTTTCAAAAATTTTTCCCTTATGTTTTTGCCCAGAATTTTGAAAAAAACATAAGAGGGGGAGGGGCCAAGACAATTTTTCTTAAATTTTTCATTTCCCGATTTTCCTGTTTCCCGAAGAAAAATTTCTCGATTTCGGAAATTTCCCTCCCGATTATGATTCCCGTTCCCGATTGCTTACTTTCCCGTTCCCGTCAACCCCACTAGAGACCCATGATTTTATTGTACAATTTTTACTCACCAAAGTGACTTGCCCGGTGCTGGTGGTTCCCTGCCGAATTGGAACGGATCCAAAAACCCCTTCGACAGCTCCGGGGACAGCTCCGGCCGGAACCAGCTCAGTTCCTGTTGTAGCTGCGCCCTAAAATAATTTTCATTTTTTAAAGATAATTGCCGGGAACAGCTCATTTCCACTTGCAGGCGGAGCCCCAGTCCCTGGTAAAACTTGCTAAAAAAATATTAAATTTTTAGTTAGCTTTTTTAACCCTTTAATTACGGCTATCGTATCGGTACGACAAAAATAGCGGTTTTTTCACATCAGTAACACTTTCAAATTGGTTGAACTTTTTTTACATTGCTACCATACATTTCTAAGTGGTTATCAGAATTTTCAAATAGTTTCTAACCAAACATTTCTAAACTAAACTATTCAAAAATAGAAATTTCTAAATGTATAGCCGTGCTTAAAGGGTTAATTTAGCTTTTAATTTAACCTTTAATAAATTAAAATCACCTCAACTAATGGTGAAACAGGCGTTTTTGCTCCACCTAAAAGCTTGTCGGAGTCCATTGTTACCTTACTTTGCTACGCTAAAAATTACAGACGTACAAAATTAATAAATACAGGGGGAGGCAAAAGTCCTGGCCTAGGCGGACAAAAGTCTTGGCCTAGGCGGACAAAAGTCCTGACCCAGGCGGCAAAAAGTCCTGACATAGGTGGACAAAATTCCTGACATTGTCAAAAACGCTGAAAAGGTGTTTTCTCGTTCAGAATTGTCGAGAAAACACGTTTTTGAAATGTCAAGACTTTTGCCCCTTGGGTCAGGACTTTTTTCCGCCTGGGTCAGGACCTTTGCCCCCTCCCCCTGTAGAAGAAACGTTCATTTTAGAATGGCACCCATCTAACACGAAAAAGTGCAATGTTCAAATAAAAAAAACGAAGTAGTCGACAAAAGTTTCAAAAAGACCAAACAGCACGCCATTTTTTATCCCGACTATTTTTAATGGCCTTGAAAGTTACGTGAAGTACTGTGAACAAGACTCTTCTTCTCTTTTTTTCTTGGGCACTAATTTTCGACAGAGATCAATCGACCGGAGGGGAGAGAAAAATAGTCGGAATAAAAAACCAAATGTTCCCATGAGAAAAGGCAAAGGCCATACGGAACAGGTTTTACGTCTTTCCAATGCTTTTTATGTGTTCCCCAACAAAAACACAGTTGGCCCATTCTCTACTAGTTGATTTATATTACTTTGTGTTTTAAGATATTCGGCTGTTGGGGAAATGTGCTTGTTTTGACTGTGGTCTGATCTTTTGGTGTTCTTTCTAGTTTGCATATTGTTTCAAGCGTTTTCAAATTTTTGGTAAGTATTAAAAAGTAGTAAAAAATAGGAAAATATCTTTTCATGTAACCTTTTTGCCCTTTCTTTCAACTTTTTTACCCTTTTTTGCAACTTTTTTTTGCTGTAAACTTTTTCTAAGAAAACTCTTTCGTAAATGCTTTCTAAGAAAAAGTTGCAAGAAAAAAGTTATAAAAAGGGTAAAAAAGTTATATGGGAAAAGTACAAGAAAGAGCAGAAAAAATAGTTACCTAAAAAATATCGAGCTGTAAGAATATTTTTCTATATACAGTCAAACCCCTAACTAAGCCCATGGGCTTAGAGGGCGGGAGGGGGCTTAGTTAGGGGTTTGACTGTATCACTTTTTTATGCATAGGCTTATGAGTAAAACTCATGATTTGATATTTTCACATCTGTTTTTTGCTAAAAAAAAGCGTAAAATGAACCAAAAATGTGAATAATGGTGGTACCTATAGATACTGCTTATCCATTTTTTGAACACTTCTTGCATTGCTTTTTAGCGAAATATACCTCGCTTAAAAAAACTGTCTGCATTAAGCCGTGCGCATTTTTTTACAACCTGATCTATGAAATTGCAATTTTTCATTCGAGAAATGGGCCTCTTCTCGGCGGAGTGCCAAATGTTGCCCAGGGAAAGGGAAAAAGGCGTAAAATAGAACAGGTTTTTATAAAACAGTTGGCTATCTTTGTTTATATTAGAGGACAAAAAAATCAATTTTGATTGCTTGATTTTTTATACATACATAATTTTGGGTTATATTTTTGTGTTGATTATGCGATTTTCTTCAACCTTATAAAACTTAAAGGGGGGATAACATTTAGGGACTAATCTCTGAAAAATTTTTTGCCAAGTGATAAAATCATGCGAGGAATCTATATAGTGGTAAAATCATGCGAAGAATCGATTGCGCACATTCCCGAATCTTGAAAATGCTTCCTTGACCCTGATTCAAGGAAATAAGAGTGTGTATTGAAGCGAAAATTCAACATGTATTAATTTACCCTGAATCAGGGAAGCGTTTTCAAGCTTCGAGAATGCGCGCAATCGATTCCCCGCATGAAATTACCCCCAGAAATATGATTTTGAGGGAGAAATTTCAAAATTTTTCGATTTTCGCTTCAATACACACATCTATTTCCCTGAATCAAGGTCAAGGAAGCATTTTCACGCTTCGGGAATGCGCGCAATCGATTTTTCGCATGATTTTACCCCTATATAGGCTGTTTTGGCAAAAAATTTTTTTCAGAGATTAGTCCCTAAATGTTACCCCCTTTAGATATGTAATTTTAATTTAGGTATTAGGTGCCAAAAAAGAGTAAAAAATTGATCTTTTCGCAAAAAACAAGGTTCGACCTCGAGTTTTGAAGATTGATTTTTATAGCGATTTTTCAACGATATAATTTTTTTCATGAGGAATAAGAATATGGGGTCAATTTTGATAAAATCATATTTTTCGGCACCTAATATGTAGTGCTGAAATTTTTTTAGGCCAGTAGTGCACGAAAATCCTTAAAATTCCGCGACGACTCAATCTATTCGCCTTGATGCGTCGCCTTTTCAGCAAAAGGAAGCCCAAGGCAACGGATCCACATGCTTCTACGGATGAAGAAGGTCTCCTGGAAGAAGCATCTGCAGACGAGAGCAAGAATATTCTATCGAATAAGGCAGAAAAAATCAAAGCTGTTAATCTAGAAAAACAGCAGCAACCGACAGTCGACACTGGTGATCCACCCGACCCGCCAAAAAAGAGAATAGTCGGTGAAACTTTTCATGGAAATGGCGACCAAAAACTCGACAAAACAGCAGCTCCTACAACTAGGGGCATCTACCAACCAGAAACCTCAAAGTTTTCCAAGGAACCGGTATCGATAGGGGACGTTCTACCTTTTCTGCATGTAAGCCCTCTACGAGTGATGCATAAAAGTCGAGAATACCGTAAATACTCTAATAATCGCCCCCTCCCAAGGCCAAAATCATAAGGTCCACTCGACCCGCCAAAACAGGCGGGTCGGGTGGACCTTAGCTACCTTATGTTCTTTGGTTTTTTGCCTCCTGCCGAGAGGGGTTGAAAAATAGACGTCCCTGAGCAATTATTAGAGTATATAAGGTAATCGAAATAAAAACAAAATCGTAATTTTTGAAAGTTAAATTTCGCGAAATCGTAATCATGGACAGAATCTCAAAAATGACACGCATTTCAGTGATTAAATAAAAATTTTCGCAATTACGTTTTGTTCGAAATTTAAAAAACTTGAAATTGTAATTACAGGGTGTTACAAAAATAACTCGAACATTTATAAAAGGAATCATCCAAACTTGTTGAAAAATGGTACAAGGGGTCATCCAGATATTACGTAATCATGTGGGGGGGGGGAGGGGCGTTCGGCCCTCCTAATAAAAATTTATTACATTAGTGCATTTTTGATGATTACGTTGGGGTGGGGAGTAAACTACTAAAAAGTTGATTACATAATATCTGGATGACCCCCAAGGAATTTTTCTATGTGAGGAAAACGATTCGGTTTGATTTTAGCCTGAAAAAATCTATAGTCATGTACGACCACGCAGGGATGTAAGATACAAATGTTGATAAATCGCTATGGGATCATCCAAATTTGGATTTCGAGCTATCAACATTTTTATTTTTTGCATCCCTATGTGGTCGTACATGACTATAATTTTTTTCAGGCAAAAATGAATCCGCCATCGTGTTCTTCACCTAGAAAAAACCCTAAGCACAATTTTTCAACTTGTTCGGATGATTTATTTGCAAAATTTTTAAGTGTTCGAATTATTTTGTAACGCCCTATACAAATCGGAAAAAACTCGATATGCAAATTTTAAAACTGCAATTTCTACTACCCTCTACATACATTTTAGGGCACGTCTTCATCGGGCGGAAAATCCTCCGACGGGACCAAAAATCCCTCGACTGAAACCCCGGGAGAAAGCTATGTTGAATATAAAATTGACGAATTGAATTTATCAGTTGAAGACTTGAAAATCGATCAGCTGAAGCTTTTCAAGTTAGATATCAAAAATTACAAAGTCAAAATTAGCCTCAGCCATCAAGGTCTACCTACAAAAAGATAGCATTTTTTAAACGAGTTTTTGTTGTAAATTTTTTAAGAATGTATTGTTTTTATTCAATATAAAACTGAAAATTGATGTGTAGAGAAACAACCAAACACCATTTTTTATCACATCTATTTTTTAAATGGCCTCACGAGTTAGACGAAATGCTGTGTAACAATCTTTTTTTCTTCTTGATACTTAATTTTTTACCAGCCTAGAGGACTGGACAAATCGATAATTAGCCAGTTCTGCCAACTGTTTTATAATATCTGATCCATAGAGCGGTGTAATTTTTACGCATTGATTTTTGTGTTTTAGGTGCGGACCAAAGGGATAAGCCGTAAAAATTGCCCTATTAACTTCATTCTTGGCTCGTCGCCTTTTTGGCAAAAAGAAAAAGACCAAGAGAAGGGAAGATTTGGGTGAACCAAACAAATGTACAGGAAGCGCATCGAATGAGGTAAAATTAATTCATCAGGAATGTAAAATGCACCATCCGAATCCTAGATTTACCACAGTTTTTAGCTTACTCATAATTTTTAGGACCCACCTACCCCGGCCGAAGTACCCTCTGCTTCTTCGGCCGAAACTCTGGCTGAAGACAATGTCGAATTTACAATCGATGAGTTCAATTTATTCGTGGAAGATCTTAAAATCGACCAGCTAAAAAGTTTTAAACTGGATGTCAAAAATTTCAAAGTCAAAATTAATCAACCCCACAACGGCAGCAGCCCTCAAGCACACCCCGAAAATTCCTCAACCGAAACGCCGGCAGAAAGCTATGTGGAGTTTATATTCGATGAAGTGCATTTATCCATAGAAGATTTGAAGATCGCTCGGTTGAAAAATCTACGGCTGGCTGTCAAGAATTTCAAAATCAAAATTAAACATCAGTACAAAAGTAATGCTTCTGAAACTAATAGCAACTTTCAAGAAGCGTCATTTCCTGCTGAAACGACCGAAAATTTTTCGTCAACGGAAACTCCGACTGAAAGCTTTGTCGAATTCACAGTTGAAGAAGTGAATTTGTCCGTGGAGGGAATGAAGATCGAGCGGTTGAAAAATCTCAAGCTAGATATCAAAAATTTCAGGGTCAAAATTTGTCATAATGTACCAATAAAATAAAATAAATCCCAGTTATCGAATAAATTCGTATTCATCTCAACCAAGCACGGCTGTGGGGAAATCTTTTTCCCGGAATTACTAGGTTTGAAAATTTTCCCTCCCTCAAACTTGCCTCGGTGGTGTAAGCCAATTTGGTTCTAAATTGGCTAATTTGAAACCAAATTGGCTCCAAGCGGGATTCGAACTCGCGACATTGTGGCCACGATGCCGCTGCTTTGTCACTGCACCACCGAGGCAAGTTTGAGAGAAGGAAAATTTTCAAACCAAGTAATTCTGGGGACAAAAATTTCCCCGGTCAAAAAAAGATTTCGCCAGAATTTCCAACCCTGGTGAAAACGCTTCCTTGACCCTGATTCAGGGAAGGGATCGGTGAAAGTGAAAGTTATGTGGCGAAAGTTATAGTGTTTATTGTTTTACTAATAAAACATCAACATTTTTTACTTTTTAACATATTTCGAAAGTAATTCAATGATTTCTTGGTTAACATTAGACTTCGTTCTATCGATATGCAGTGCTGTATTACCTTCTTTGTCAACTTTATTTGGATCTGCACCTTGCTCCAATAAATAACGAACAATTTTAATGTTATTGTTGGAAACTGCTTCCATGAGGAGTGTACGACCATCTTTATCTTGAGTTTCTATATCTGCACCATGCTTTAATAATAACTCGACAATTAATGAATTCTCATGGTGAATATATGCAGCATAATGTAGAGCAGTTTTTTCGAAATTATTTTTTCTATTTGGATCTGCACTTTTTTCTAGTAAATAACGAACAATGTTAATGTTTTCAAATAAAACTGCTCCCATAAGGCTTGTCCAACCATCTATAGCTTGAATTTCTATATCACCACCATGTTTTAATAATAACTCGACAAACAATGTACTATCATTTGGATTTAATGCAGCATAATGTAGAGCAGTTTTATCCTTATTATTTCTTCTATTTGGGTCTGCACTTTTCTCTAGTAAATAACGAACAATGTTAATGTTATTGTTGGAAACTGCTTCCATAAGGCTTGTCCAACCATATTTATCTTGAATTTCTATATCCGCACCATGTTTTAATAATAACTCGGCAAATAATATATTATCATTTGGATTTGATGCAGCATAATGTAGAGCAGCTTGGTTGTTCTTGTCTATAGCATTTGGATTTTCACCATTTTCTAATAAAAATCGAACCATGTCAATGTCATTGTCTTTAACTGCAGATATAAGACTAGTATTATCGATGTTTGTCGCATTTTGTAAATGTTTATCATTAGATTCATTTAGTTTGGTAGGTATATCTTTTTTAGCCATTTGAGTGGTTCTAACTTTTGCATCATGAACAACATTCTTAAATAGATTAAGTGTATGCGTTGTATTTGTATGTTGCATCATTATTGCATTATCTTCATTTATGATATGTGCGTGACTCTAAGGGTTGCACCATACGCTTTTGCCTCTAGATACTAGATACATTTTTTTCAACAATTGAATGTGCTTTTTCTTTATAAAAATAACAGATATCCAGAAGCGAGAGGGCGCCCCCTCCCAAATCTAAAAAATATCCCCTTGGTGTTTTTGCCCAAAATTTTTGAAAAAAATTTCACGAAAATTGTCCAAAATTATGCCACTTTTTAAACAAAAATGGCCAAAATTTCCACTTATAATTTCTTCTTTCCAATTTTTTGGGGGAGATGTACACTCGCACAGTTAGCACAACCCCTTACCATAAGTGAAAAAGAGGTGTAGATCTGTAACGTGGACGACCCTTGCGCAAATTTCGCGCCAAAGACATGAAAAAACATAAGGGGACTCTTATGTTTAAATTTTTTTTTGGAATCAGCAAAAAGTTTTTACTTTTTTTAAACAAAATTTTCAATTTTTAAACTGTTTCTAGTCAAAATTTAACCCTTTTTTGCCTAGTTTATATACCCTAATTTCATGCAGATAAGCCGCATACATAGATAGGCCGCACCTCTAAATATTGATCAAAACCGTTGTCGGACACTTGGTCGACCCGGACAGTTGGTCGACCGGACACTTGGCCGACCGGACAGGGACCTTAGGCTTAGGTCTTACAAGGATTAGTAGCGAACTGTCAGTCAGGGATTTTTAAAATTCCAACGAAAAATGAATCAGGATAAATATATAAGAAACATGCCACAAAAAGTTTTTGCTATCAGCACCAGGAAAAATGGGAAAAAATATTTTTAAAAATTGAAAAAAATAAAACTTTCAAGTGCAAAAAAATAAAGCTTCAACCGGAACTTGAACCCGATACCTTTAACGTTGTAGACCGATGCGTTAACCAATGCGCCATAAGCGCTTATGAATTAATTAGTTTGAAATTTACCATGTGAACATATTATTTTCTGATTTTGTCGATTTATTTTTGTAAATATATTTTATTATTTAAAAAAAATTATTTTTATAAAAAAAGTATTGTTAAAAAATAAAATATATTTACAAAAATAAATCGACAAAATCAGAAAATAATATGTTCACATGGTAAATTTCAAACTAATTATAGCCTGTTTCAAAAAGAGATACTATACAAAACTTCCCGACCCCAGTTATGAGCGATTTCGTCCGATCTGGCAAGTTAAGCAACTTGGGCCCGCAGGTTCGATCCTCGAGGGTGATTTTTGAGAATTTATAAAAAATTTTTATCAGACCCCCTAAATTCGACCTTGTAGAATTTTTGCCTATTTTTATTTTCCTTGAAATAATTTTTCTAGGCCTGAAAATTGACTTTAAAAAATATATAAAATATCATTGAATAAGATTACAAATTATGATAGAATTATCATAATTCAAGATTTCATTTTTAAGTGATATTTTAAAGTCAATTTTCAAGCCTAGAAAAATTATTTCAAGGAAAATAAAAATAGGCAAAAATTCTACAAGGTCGAATTTAGGGGGTCTGATAAAAATTTTTTTTAAATTCTCAAAAATCACCCTGGGGGATCGAACCTGCGGGCCCAAGTTGCTTAACTTGCCAGATCGGACGAAATCGCTCATAACTGGGGTCGGGAAGTTTCTATAGTATCTCTTTTTGAAACAGACTATAATTCATAAGCGCTTATGGCGCATTGGTTAACGCATCGTCTATAGCTTGTTTCAATTTTCGAGCAAAATAAGTTACTTACGTCGTAGCAAAGTGATAAAGCTCTCGCTTCGCACTCCGAAGGGCGAGGGTTCGATCCCGGAGGTCGAAATCAGAAATATCATAATTNTCGCCATTAGGAGTGCAAAGCGAGAAAACCACTTTGCTACGCGGTAAGCAACTTATTTTGCTCGAAATTTGAAACAAGCTATACAACGTTAAAGGTCTCGGGTTCAAATCCCGGTTGAAGCTTTATTTTTTTGCACTTGAAAGTTTTATTTTTTTCAATTTTTAAAAATATTTTTTTCCATTTTTCCTGGTGCTGATAGCAAAAACTTTTTGTGGCATGTTTCTTATATATTTACCCTGATTCATTTTTCGTTGGAATTTTAAAAATCCCTGACTGACAGTTCTCTACTAATCCTTGTTAGGCTTTGGCCTGAGTCGACCAACTGTCCGGTCGGCCAAGTGTCCGGTCGACTAAGTGTCCGAGTCGACCAACTGTCCGGCATTCGATCAAAACAATGATTTAGGCTTTTTTAACCACCAGAATCGTGTTCTCTAAACAGAAAACCCCCAGGAACTCATTTTTATCGAAATTTGAAAATTTTTGATTTTTTCTATTTTTGCCTTGAGGTTGTGATGGATTTAAGATGTCAAAACTTTATACTAACAAAGTTCTGGCGATTTCCATTTGTTTCGGTACCATATTAAAAGTAAGCATTTCGCCAAGTTTTGAGTATGATTCAATCGACGATTTTGGTGTCGGTCCAGGTTGGTGCGACACCAAAATCGTCGATTGAATCATATCGACGATTTCTTTATGCGCAGGAATGACCTATCTGTGCGTGCTGCGACTTCTGTTGGACAGCATCTACCAGCAAATTGGGAAGAATTGGATATCAAATTCTGGGTATTTGTCAAAGATGGAAGGAAAACTGTTCGATTACTTGGGAAACATGGATGAGGTGCCTGTAGCATTTGATATGCCCAGCAAATACACAATGATAGCGAAGAAAATATGAATGATTCCGACAATGATATGACCAACTTGGAGACATTACCAGAAGAATTACATCATGCTTCAGATCAATTTCACATTATTTCGGATGAGGAATTTGATGGTTTTGATGAGTAAAATTGTCTTTTTTGGATGATGAATAAATTTGTTGCTTATTTTTTGAATTTTTTAAGCACCGGAATAGTATTTTGCGTTCCTAAAAACCTCCGGAAGTGATTTTCAGAACGTATATATGTTAAAAAATAACGGTAGAATTTTGTCACATGTATAAGCCGCACCACACGTATAAGTCACGGCATATCTGCATGAAATTAGAGTATTTTTTCCTTACAAAATTTATTTAAAAAAATTTTTTGACCCCCGCACAAAATCGCGCTGGGGTTCCAATTATTGCATTTTTATGTTCAAAAAGGCAATAATTGGAACCCCAGCGCAAATCTTCAAAAAAATTCATCCTCCCTTTTTTCACCTATGCCCCTCACCCATCTGGGTATGTCTATGTTATTGTACTATACCTTCAGAATTGGCAATAATATCCACTTGATTGTTCCTCCATATACCAACACAAGAAAATGTTGTACCAAGAACAATACCAACTGATAGTACTAATGTAATTAATTATATTTATTAAAAATAACCAATATTTCTTTTATATTCAAACAAAATAATAATAAGCGATGTAATGTAGTAAAAAATCAATTGGTTCTTATCATTGCCATGCTTTTGAATGTCGATTTTTTGTTCTTTATATAAAATTGTCTAAAAGAAATATTGATTATTTTTAATCAATATAATTCATTAAATAAGTACTATCAAAATGTCAGGTAAGCTACAGGATGGCTAAAAAATCATACTTTTGCGAATTTTCGAACAATTTTTTGCAAAAAATTGTTTCTAAAGTGACCCTACGGGGGGGGGGGGTTCTATGAGAGAAATCGTTTGCGCGCATTGAAAAATCTTATAAACGCTTCCCTAACCATGAAATCGCAAAAAAACCAGAAATTTCGTTTTTTTTAAATTTTCTGCGATTTCATAGTTAGGGAAGCTTTTTTCAAGATTTTTCAATGCACGCAAACGATTTCTCGCATAGAAAAACCCCCATAGAGTCATTTTAGACACAATTTAAAAAATTTTTTTGCAAAAAATTGCTCAAAAATTCGCAAAAGTACGGTTTTTTTAGCTATCCTGTACATATATTTATTGTTTTTTTTAATATACATAATCTACATAGATGAAACACCAGTGGGTATTGATCTTGGTACAACATTTTCTTGTGTTGGTATATGGAGGAACAATCAAGTCGAGATTATTGCCAATTCTGAAGGTAGTGTACAGGCGCATAGCTCTACCCAGGAGAGGGGCAAGAACGTAGCTGGGGGTCTGATATGGGGAAAGACACTTTTTGCTCAATGATAAATTGATATTTTGTATAGGAAAAAATTGAAAAATAGGGTATTTTTTTATTAAAAAATAATGAAATTTTTGATAAAAATGACATTTTTTTAAAAATTTCTTAAAAAATGGCAAACTTTGGATAATTTTGGTGAAAAATTTTTTTCAAACATTTTAGGCAAAAACATGGAACAAGGGGAGAATTTTTTTATTTTTTAGATTTCAGAGGACCCCTGGATACGATACTGTAGGGATATTATTAACTAAAAATTTATTATTTCGATATTTTAAGGACAACGAACAACTCCTTCATACGTTTCGTATAAAAAAAATGATGAAATTTTAATAGGCCAACAAGCACAGCGCCAACTTTCATTAAGCCCATCTAACACTATTTACGGTAGGACATTTTTTACACATTAGCCCAACTTTTCCAATTTTGAATAAGTTTAGATATGAAGCGCCTAATTGGGAATAAAAATGCTCTTGAAAGCATTAAACGAAATGGAAAATATTGGACATTTAAGGTCAATGAAAACTCCGAAGTTGAAGTGAACTTGGATAACCAAAAAAAGTGTATAAAGCCAGAAGAAGTATCGGCTCAAATTTTGATCAAATTGAAACAATCAGCCGAAAAAGTTGTCCGTAAGCCAATCAAGAATATCGTTCTAACAGTTCCCGCTTATTTCGATGAAAATCAGAAAAATGCTACAATTAAGGCCGCTGAACTGGCAGGGCTTAATGTTTTGGAAATGATTTCTGAACCCTCTGCAGCCGCATATGCATACGGATTTGATCAACAGAAGTTTTCTGACACTAACCTGTTAGTATTTGATCTTGGAGGAGGGACGTTGGATGTCGTTATTGTAAAGGTTAAAGATGGTATTTTTAATGTTGTGGGTATAGGTGGAGATACGCAGCTTGGTGGCAGAGATTTTGACAATGCTCTTATGAACTATTTTGTGGATATAATAGAAAAGAAGTACAAAAAAGAAATAGCAGAAAATGTTAAAGTTATGCAAAAGCTATTGAAAGAGTGTATCGATTTAAAACATATAATAACTTCTACAGAAGAATCAAAGTATTTTTTTAAAGCAAATTTGTTATGGTAAAAAGTTTTTAGTCTATACCTTGGTGAGCTTTTCCAAAACATAGATGAAAATATAAAGATGGATCGCTCGACTTTTGATCAACTCTGTTTTTCTCTTTTTCACAGGATAGAAATGATTATTCTAGGCACACTCAAAGTAGCTGACATGAGTGCAGATAAGATTGAAGAAATTATTCTTGTTGGTGGTTCTTCTAGAATGCCTAAAATAAAAGAACTGTTACTGAAAATTTTTCCAAACAAAAAATTGAATTTTGGTTTGAATCCAGATGAGGCAATAGCGTATGGCGCAACCCTTAGAGCTACACAAATTTCTAAAAAAGGCAAGACCAATATCATACTAAATGAAACCAATGCAAAACGGCTGAAAAATACAAGCACAACGGACACATACAATCCAGATGAGAATGATTTATATCCATTGCTAATACAAAATAAAAACACAGAGATTACTAGTCTTATATCCGCAATTGAAAACAATAACATTGACATGGTTCGATTGTTATTAGAAAATGGTGAAAATCCTAATGCTATAGACACAAATGATCAAATTGCTCTACATTTTGCGGCATCAAATCTAAATGATAATACAAAGTTTGTCGAGCTATTATTAAAACATCAAGCTGATATAGAAATGCAAGATAAATATGGCCGTACGAGCCTTATGATAGCAGTTTCTAACCAAAATGTTAATATTGTCCGTTATTTATTAAAGCAAGGTGCAGACCCAAATAGAAAAGATAATATTGATAAAACTGCTCTACATTATGCTGCATCAAATCTCTATGATAATACATTATTTGCCGAGTTATTATTAAAACATGGCGCTGACATAGAAAGTCAAACTATGTATGGTTGGACAAGCCTTATGATAGCAGTTTCCAACAAGAAAATCAATATTGTTCGTTATCTACTAGAGACAGGTGCTGACCCAAATAAAAAAGATAATAAGGATCAAAATGTTCTACATTATGCTACAGATAATCCAAATGATAGTACATTGTTTATCAAGTTATTATTAAAACATGGTGCTGATATAGACATTCAAGATAAAGATGGTTGGACAAGCCTTATAAGAGCAGTTTCCAAAAATAATATTAACGTTGTTCGTTATTTACTAAGGAAAGGTGCAGACCCAAATAGAAAAGATAATATTGATAAAACTGCTCTACATTATGCTGCATCCAATCTCTATGATAATGCATTATTTGCCGTGTTATTATTAAAACATGGTGCTGATATAGATATTCAAGATAAAAATGGTTGGACAAGCCTTATGATAGCAGTTTTCAACAAGAAAATTAATATTGTTCGTTATCTACTAAAGGAAGGTGCTGACCCAAATAAAAAAGATAATAAGGATCAAACTGTTCTACATTATGCTACAGATAATCAAAATGATAATACATTGATTGTCGAGTTATTATTAAAACATGGTGCTGACATAGACATTCAAGATAAAGATGGTTGGACAAGCCTTATGCGAGCAGTTTCCGAAAATCAAATTAACATTGTTCGTTATTTACTAGAGAAAGGTGCAGATCCAAATAAAATTAACAACGATGGGTATACAGCATTGAATATCATTAGATTGAAGCATTATTACCCTAATAAAGAAATAATAGATTTATTGTCGAAATATGTTAAAAAGTGATAAATGTAGATTTTTATTAGAAAATAATAAACATTGTACATTAAAAACGACAGAATGAATAAAGAGACGGTACGATTTTATACGACTGTATGGAACATCCGAAATATATGAAACAATTAAAATATTTTTAGAATATACTAAACGGTCGCGTTTTCGTAATTTATTGGGCCGTATGTACAATTGATGCTAAAGCTAACAGCTGAAGCTTATGCTAATAGCGGTAGTTGTGCATACGAGCTGACGCTATAAGCGTTAGCTACCGTTAGTAGCGTTAGCTTCAGTTATTAGTGTTAGCTATAGCTAACACTAATAGCGGTAGTTGTGCATACGAGCTGACGCTATTAGCGTTAGAAATTTTTTTACGATCGTAGACTTTTTTACGAAAAATTAAAAAAAAAATTGCCATAATTTATATATATTCGGAAAATTCATGAAAAATGGAGCATTTTTTGTTTTTATAGTAAATTCTGAATCGTTATCGTTGTCGAGATAATCGCGTTTGAAGTTGGCGATTTTTGGAATTGGTTTTGAATTTCCCGCCAATCCCTGATTTTCAATTTTGGCGGGAAATTCAAATTCAAAACCAATTCCAAAAATTGCTAACTTTAAACGCGATTAACAAGTCAGAAAGTAAATTCTGAATTCGTAATGATTCAGAATTTACTGTAAAAACAAAAAATGCTCCATTTTTCATGAATTTCCCGAATATATATAAATTATGGCAATTTTTTTTCATTTTTTCGTAAAAAAGTTTACGAATCGAAATTTTCGTAAAATTTTTTACGAAGAAAAAAGTTCAGAATTAATTTCTTTCCTTTAGAAAAACACTAATAATATAAAAATAAATGTTTTTTTCTTAAAATTTATTACATTTTTCAAAGTTTACGATTTTCGTAAATTTTTGGCTATCTCTAGTCATAGTGCTGTGACACTATGCCGAATCCGAGGATGCGGTTAAATATTGAAATGCTATAATGGAAAATTTGATAAATTCGAACGAGATCCAAAAATGGAAGTTGAAAAAATATAATGCCTCAAGGCAAATTCAATAGCATATAATTTAAGAAAACTTTTTTGATATATCGAACTTATTAAAGTCAAAAAACATATTAATGTGACTTTTTAGAGCTATCTGCCATAGTTGGATAAGTGGTTCCTCTGACTAACTCGGAGAAGTACCCATATCAGTATTCGAACTCGGAGCAGGAGCCAAAATCTAGTCCCTGGTGCGCCGCATCAAGGATTAGTTTTATGAGTCTGGCGATCGAGAACCTTCAAGGTTCTTCAAAGAACTCTGCCTTGGGTCTATCCCAAGAAACTGTGCTGTAGAGTTCTGCGCCTAAATTTTTGGGAAAGAGGATACTTTTGTGTCCTCCGACAAGCTAGAAAATGGCATTTATTTCTCAATCAATAAGCGAAAACTGTTAGACAGACAAAGAAATTTCTGTGTATATAAAAATAGCATTGTGTCTGCCATGGCCGATGAAATGGGACTTATTAAAGTAGAAAATGTTGACAGACAGAGTAGGGGACATTTTGAAGACTTCTTCGGTTTTTACCCAGTATCAAAAGGTACTAGGATGTTTTGACCGGTTCTACGAACTGTGTTGGATAAACCAAATTTTTTTGAACGCGCTCCTGGGGTTATCCGGGAGTGCAAAAATCAAACGGAATGGAGAAAAACAAACTTATTCAACAATTTTGTAAACAAAAATTTATTCAAAAATTTTTTGCTGACTTTGAAAAAATGTTCTTGGCATCACTGTATTAGCGCTTAAAACAAACTTTTCGAGAAAACCGAGCTTTGGATGTCACAAAAATTTTGTAGGAATACTTATTTTGATAATGAATTGTATCGATTTCTAGAAAGATTCTTTCAAAATTTCTTTACCAAAGTTGTAGCGCTTGATTTCTTCTACAATTTTCCTAAAGGTTACTTTTGATGAAAATTGATAGAAAACGAGAAAATCGCACGAAAAAGTAATAACCCTTAAAAAAATTTTGTAACACATTTTGTGACATAAAGCTCTGTTTTCTTAAAAAAGGTATTTTAACTCAATTATAGTAGTTTCGAAAAATTTCTTATCATTTTTGTGGTAATCTGATGAAGCTTTTAAACTAAAAAATTTGGCATAGTGACGAATGAAACAAAACGAAGGGTTGCAAACGAGACGAATGAAACGACATAACTAAATTAAGGGTTTTCGTGTCAATATTCAGGCAAATTCAAACCCGAATTGTTTTGATTCTTGTAATTCAGTTTCAGGCAAATCGTTTCATTCGATCGTTTCATTCGTATCGTTTCATCCTCTTCGTTTCATTTGAGTCTATGCCAAAAAATTTTGGGGTTTGTTTAGAAAATTTTATATGAAGAACAAAAAATCAATATTCAAAAGCAAGGCAATGATAAGAACCAATTGATTTTTAATTACCTTACATCAATTATGTATTTGTTGGTTTGAATATAAAAAAGATATTGGTTACTTTTAATAAATATAATTCATTAAATAAGTACTATCAAAATGTCAGGTAAGCTAATGGTGGCTAAAAAATCATAGCCTTGCGAACTGAGCAATTTTTTGCAAAAAAATTTTTTAAATTTTTTCTAAAGTAATCCTATGGGGATTTTTCTATGCGAGAAATCGTTTGTGCGCATTGAAAAATCTTGAAAATGCTTCCCTAACCATGAAATCGCATAAAAAAACCCAGAAATTTTCGTTTTTTCCAAATTTTCTGCGATTTCATAGTTAGGGAAGCGTTTTCAAGATTTTTCAATGCGTGCAAACGATTTCTCGCATAGAAAAACTCCCATAGAGTCATTTTGGACACAATTTAAAAAATTTTTTGCAAAAAATTGCTCAAAAATTCGCAAAAGTACGGTTTTTTAGCTACCCTGTACATATATTTATTGTTTTTTTTTAAATATACATAATCTACATAGATGAAACACCAGTGGGAATTGATCTTGGTACAACATTTTCTTGTGTTGGTATATGGAGGAACAATCAAGTCGAGATTATTGCCAATTCTGAAGGTAGTGTACAGGCGCATAGCTCTACCCAGGGGGAGTGGCAAGGACGTAGCTGAGAGTCTGATATGGGGAGAGGCACTTTTTGCCCAAATGAAAAATTGATATTTTGTATAGAACAAAAATTGAAAAATAGGGTATTTTTTATTACAAAATAATGAAATTTTTGATAAAAAATGACATTTTTTTAAAAATCTTTCAAAATTTCTTTAAAAATGGCAAATTTTTGTTGAAAAATGGCAAACTTTGGATAATTTTGGTGAAAAATTTTTTTCAAACATTTTGGGCAAAAATATGGAACGAGGGGGAGAATATTTCATTTTTTAGATTTCGGGGTAGGAGCTTCGCCCCCTGGATACGCTGCTATAGGGATAAATTAACTAAACACTGAGTATTTCGATATTTTAAGGACAACGAACAACTCCTTCATACGTTTCGTATAAACAAAATGGTGAAATTTTAATAGGCCAACCAGCACAGCGTCAGCTTTCATTAAACCCATCTAACACTATTTACGGTAGAACATTTTTATATAATAATTAAGTTTTCCATTTTTGAACAATTTAGATATGAAGCGCCTAATTGGGAATAAAAATGCTCTTGAAAGCATTAAACGAAATGGAAAATATTGGACATTTAAGGTCAATGAAAACTCCGAAGTTGAAGTGAATTTGGATAACCAAAAAAAGTGTATAAAGCCAGAAGAAGTATCGGCTCAAATTTTAATCAAATTGAAACAATCAGCCGAAAATGTTGTCCGTAAGCCAATCAAAAATATCGTTCTAACAGTTCCCGCTTATTTCGATGAAAACCAGAAAAAGGCTACTACTAAGGCCGCTGAACTGGCAGGGCTTAATGTTGTGGAAATGATTTCTGAACCCTCTGCAGCCGCATATGCATACGGATTTGATCAACAGAAGTTTTCTGACACTAACTTGTTAGTATTTGATCTTGGAGGAGGGACCTTGGATGTCGTTATTGTAAAGATTAAAGATGGTATTTTTAATGTTGTGGGTATAGGTGGAAATACGCAGCTTGGTGGCAGAGATTTTGACAATGTTCTCATGGACTATTTTGTGGATATAATAGAAGAGAAGTACAACAAGGAAATAGCAGAAAATGTTAAAGTTATGCAAAAGCTATTGAGAGAGTGTATCGATCTAAAAATTATGCTTTCTGCAAATGAAGAAGCAAAGTATTCTTTTAAAGCAAATTTGTTATGCTAAAAAATTTTTAGCCTATACCTTGGTGACCTTTTCCCAGGCATAGATGAAGATATAAAGATTGATCAAGCGACTTTTAATAAACTCTGTTTTCCTCTTTTTCACAGGATAGAAATGATTATTCTAGGCACGCTCAAAGTAGCTGACATGAGTGCAGATAAGATTGAAGAAATTATTCTTGTTGGTGGCTCTTCTAGAATGCCTGAAATAAAAGAACTTTTACTGAAAATTTTCCCAAACAAAAAATTGAATTTTGGTTTGAATCCAGATGAGGCAATAGCGTATGGCGCTACTCTTAGAGCAACACAAATTTCTAAAAAAGGCAAGACTAATATCATACTAAATGAAACCAATGCAAAAAGGCTGAAAAATACAAGCTCAACGCACACATACAATCCAGTTGAAAATAATGTTTATGATGCAAAAGTTAGAGCAACTCACATGGCTAAAAAAGAAATACCTATCAAATTAAATGTATCGAATGCTAAACAATTGCAAAATACGACAAAAGATGGTAGTATTAGACTTATATATGCAGTTAAGAATAATAACATCGATATGGTTCGGTTGTTATTAGAAAATGGTGAAAATCCTAATGCTATTGGCACAAATAATCAAATTGCTCTACATCTTGCTGCATCAGATCGAAGTGATACATTGATTGTCAAGTTATTATTAAAGCATGGTGCTGATATAGAAATTCAAGCTATAGATGGTTGGACAAGCCTTATGAAAGCAGTTTCCAACAATAATATTAACATTGTTCGTTATTTACTAGAGCAAGGTGCAGACCCAAATAGAAAAAGTAATTCCGGTAAAACTGCTCTATATAATGCTGCATCAAACCTAAATGATAATATATTGATTGTCGAGTTATTATTAAAACATGGCGCTGATATAGAAATTCAAGATAAAGATGGTTGGACAAGCCTTATGAAAGCAGTTTCCAACAATAATATTAACATTGTTCGTTATTTACTAGAGCAAGGTGCAGACCCAAATAGAAAAAGTAATTCCGGTAAAACTGCTCTATATAATGCTGCATCAAACCGAAATGATAATACATTGATTGTCGAGTTATTATTAAAGCATGGTGCTGATATAGAAATTCAAGATAAAGATGGTTGGACAAGCCTTATGAAAGCAGTTTCCAACAATAAAATTAACATTGTTCGTTATTTACTAGAGCAAGGTGCAGACCCAAATAGAAAAAATAATTCCGGTAAAACTGCTCTATATAATGCTGCATCAAACCTAAATGATAATATATTGATTGTCGAGTTATTATTAAAACATGGCGCTGATATAGAAATTCAAGATAAAGATGGTTGGACAAGCCTTATGAAAGCAGTTTCCAACAATAAAATTAACATTGTTCGTTATTTACTAGAGCAAGGTGCAGATCCAAATAGAAAAAATAATTTCCAACAAACTGCTCTACGTTATGCTGCATCAAATCGAAAAGATAATACATTGATTGTCGAGTTATTATTAAAGCATGGTGCTGATATAGAAATTCAAACTATACATGGTTGGACAAGCCTTATGGAAGCATCTTTTAGGAATAAAATTAACATTATTCGTTATTTACTAGAGCATGGTGCAGACCCAAATAGACAAAATAAGAAGGGTAAAACTGCTCTACATCATGCTGCATCATCAAATAATATATTGATTGTCGAGTTGTTATTAAAACATGGTGCTGATATAGACATTCGAGATAGATATGGTTGGACAAGCCTTATGAGAGCAGTTTCTTTCTGTAATATTAACATTGTCCGGTATTTACTAGAGCAAGGTGCAGATCCAGAAAAAATTAACACCGATGGAAATACAGCACTGCAATTAGTTAGATCGATGTATAACACTAATAAAGAAATGCTTGATTTATTCTCGAAATATGTTAAAAAGTGATAAATGTAGATTTTTATTAGAAAATAATAAACATTGTACATTAAAAACGACAAAGTGAAGAAAGAAACCGTTCAGTTTTTATACGAGTATATAGTCGAAACCCCCAAGTACAAAAAATTAGCATGTTTGGACTAAAAGAATAGCCGAAATAATTTTTGTACTTAAAAAATAGGGGTAATTTTTGTAAAAAAATTAAATTTTTAACTCCCTAAATGAATTTTCTTGAAAAAATTTCGATGCCATCTTGTTCAGCACAATTTTTTATACTATAATACACAAATTGGCTAAATTAAAAGACAGAAAAAAAGTTACCCTCAAAAAACTTTCAAATTTTTTCCTTGAACAATAGGGGGTATTTTGTAAAAGATCAACGCCATGCCTGTACAATTTTCATGATAAGATTCAAAAAATTTTAGACGTGTATTGCTCTCCAGATGACGGCACGTTCATATCGACAATAGAGCGATCAATTATAAAAGCCCCGCAAATCAGATGCTAATATCACGGTGGGGGAAAGTATGGCCAAAAGTGGCGACAAATGTAAAACATAGGAGTAGAGATAAAAATTTTATCACAACAATACTTTTTCGTGTTATTGAAACGAAAACTTTTATTATTTGTTCTGTCATCATTTTTTCCCACACTTTCCCCCTACGTGAATATATCAACCAAGAGCAAGTAAACTTAGCCATAAAGGCATGCAAATTATCAATATAAAAAACCTATTTCGGTGCTAAAATTTTTCCATGAAAACTTGTAGAAAAATTGAAAAAATGATAATATATCTAATTGAGATTTTTCGATTTTTACAAGTTTTCCAAAAGTTTTCATGGAAAAATAATAGCGCCATCATGTTCTCGCATATAAATATGGATATGTAATAAAAAGAGATTTTTGTGGGGATCGAGCTATGAGTGAAGGACGACCACGTTAGCCATTCGGCCATGTGTCAAACCCCCAAGATTTGATCATATGGTACTCGTTTTGAAACGCTTGGCGAGATGAGCAGATTGGCGAATTTTTACAATTCTGACCCTTGCCACCACCTTTTCGGAATTTTGGTGCGCCATGGAGAGCTATGCAGCTCTCACGAACACTCACGATGAAAAGGATCAGTCTGGCGATCGAGAACTTTCAAGGTTCTTCAAAAAACTCTGCTTTGGGTCTATCCCAAGAAACTGCTCTGTAGAATTCTGCGCCTCAATTTTTGGAAAAGAGGGTACTTTTGTGGCCTACGAAAAATCCATTTTTTATCCCACAAAACAGTTTGCAATCAAAATTATAGTGAAAAGGTGTGTTTTTAACGAGTTTGAAAAACCCACGTACATCCCTAGATATAGGCTAAAAATTTGTGATAGGTAACTTTTTCCTGTGATGTAATCCTGTTGTGACATGTCTGGAGATCCTTGTATGTGCCGCTCAGAGTCATCCTCCCTTAACCAATCTTACATTAATTTCTTCTCGACGGTTATCGGCTAAAAATAAATTTAAAATCGATAAAGTATAAAGATAAGGAGTAAAAAGAAATAAAATAAGGAGTAAAAAAATAACAAAGACAATATGAAAACTTGAAATTGTTGAGGGATATCACAGAGCATACCATTGAAAAAAGCCCAATTCAACTAGTATGAGACCTCTAGAAAGAAATTTAACGCTTTTGTAATTGCCATAACTCCAAGTAGGACTCGATTTGGGACCTTAGCGACCACTTATTAGATAGCTCTTGATCTCTGCTACAACTCTTATCTAGACACCTATGGACTTTTCTGCTTCAATAAAAGTTATAATCCAAATTTGAGCATACCTCGATTTTTCAGTGTAACTTTTTATTGAAGCAGAAACTGCCCATAGGCGTTTAGTTAAAAGTTGAAGCAGAGATCAAGAGCTATCAATGAGTGGTTTAAGGTCCCAAATCGATTCCTACTTGAAGTTATGGCAATTACAAAAACGTTATACGTCTCTCTAGAGGTCTTATAATTGAAAGAGCCCAAAAACCCCTGTAGAAAATTTAATTTTTTATATTTTTTGCTTTTTGAAATATTTACACATAGAACAGCTTATTCGTAAGATCTATCCGGTCAGCCGCTCGTCTGTTAATAAAGTATTAATATAATTTAATAAAGTATAATTAAAGTATTATTAAAAATTTTAAATTAAAATTTTTCTTAAAAATATAATACAAATATATTGTTGATGATTATGGGGGGTCTAAAAAAGCGAAATTTTTGATTACGTAATATGTGAATGCCCCCTTAGAATGATAAAAATGACTAAAAATGACAATTTCTTGAAAAATGTCATTTTTGGTGAAAAATTTTTTAGGGTAGGCTACCTAAACTTAAATAGTAACCCCTAGTTTCTAGATCTTTTATGTAAATTTTTTATAACAAACTGGTAAGCTATGATTGTGCTATATTTGTTCTTTATGACTAAGTATGAATTTTCTTTTTAGTGAATCAGTATTGAAGAAAATTATTAGAATCGTGTTAGCAAAGATTGTTTATTAATTCTTTTCATAGTGGTTTTATGCAATATTGATTAGGATGTTAAGATGTAATGTAGAAATAAACTGATAGCTAATTCTTATCAATGTTCAATTTTGTTTTTAATTTATTTTGTTTACTTTCCATCTTTCATTCACTTGATTTCACAATCTTTAGCTAGTGGAATAAATTAGGCGGCTAAAAGTGCTTTTAAAAATGAAGAATAAATTTGCTTATACCATATTGGAATGTAAATTATATTGTTCCACTATATTTTTACTTATTTTGATTGGGTTGGTAGACATTGTTCAATTAGCCGCTGAGCGAACTACTCGTGAATGTGCTCCAGAAAATCCATTATGTGAGCATTGTGTTATAGCCAATAAAAGTTTATGTCGAAGATGTAAAAATATTACCATGTGCAGTGATGCGTCTAATTATTATGTTACATGTTTGACCGAATGTCCAAAAGACATGTATTATAATAAAATGAAAGAACAAAGAGCTTGTTGCCAGTCTTGTCATGAAGGATGTTTAAATGGGTAATTTTGTTCTGTTTAGAAAAGAAAAATTAATACTTTAGATGCACTGGTAAAGAGCCATATCTTGGAAAAAATGGCTGTAACAAGTGTAAATATGCGTTTATGGAAGATGATGGGCGCCTACGATGTTGGAAATTTTCAGACGGCGGCAATGTTTGCACTCAAATTTCTCCTGGAAACTACTATCCAAAGGAAAATCAAGCTTCTACAAAAATGGAATTTGTAAATTTAAAAAATAAACTTGAACATGGAGTACTTACGACTCTTGTTCTCGTCCTTATTTCCGAGCTCTCGAATTTGTATTGAAATAGTTTCATTTTGATCAGGCGCGTATCGAGAATCAGGCTCAGATGGGGCAGTTTTACCAAAGGACCACCCTTAAGTTTTTTAAATTTGTTTTGTCAAAATTTGATTAACTATAACTGTCCCGTCGAAAACATGGCGAAAAGTGCAGTTTGGATCTAACCTGTAAAAGTTAGTCCACACAGACTTTACACGTTCTATTTACATGGTGAGTAAAAAAACGAGATTTTTGCGATTTTCGAAAATTTTCAATTTTTATCAAAATAATCCTATAGGGGTTTTTCCTATGCGAAAAATCGATTTTAGCTTTAATATCGAAACAAAAAATTCGTGTTCAGTGCCTAGAAAAAACTCAGGGATGTCAAAAATTTCGTTAAAAAAATTCACTTCTATAGCCAAATATCAACATGTTAAAATAAGGTTATATTTTTGAAACCCCAATTTTTTGAAAAATCTGTATATTGTCACGAAAACATGATTTATTCTCAAAAAGACCGATTGGATCGTATTCAGCATACATTCTTGCCTAATACTGAAAAAATTTTTATCAAAAAAGGATTTCTGGAGCCCTAAACAATTAAGTTTCATACGCGGCAATAACTTTCTGAACAGCCCAATAAATGATGGACATTTGTTCTTGGGCATAAATCAGTTCTATTGCAGATTGACCGTCCAATCGATTTTGTACCGTCCAATGTTTAACCGTTAAATCAAAATTTTTACCGTCCAATCAATTTTTTAACCTTCCAATCAATATATTTATAGCGCGCCAAATATGTTATTATTTATGTTGTTTTTATTGGTGCAGGTATGAAATGGCTAAATTGATTTAAATAAAGACTAACAAATGAACACAATACATAGGATATTTGGCGTGCTATGGAAATGGCATAGTTGAGAGGTTTGACATATGCAAAAATTAGGATGTACTGGAATTAGGACGTCTCTTGCTGAGATAGACCAATTTTTGTGAAAATTTGGGGGTTCCCACAGGTATAAAAATGTATAGGCATACCCTTTCAAACCTAACCAGAAAACTTACTTGAAGTCCACCGACTACGGAAAGGACATAGAAACGTAGCGCGCGCATAACCCTGAAAAATAAAAAAATTTCAAATCAAAACGATTTATCTTTGAAAAGATAGAATTTTTTGAATCCTGGCTTACCTGTAAGACCAAAAAATGCCTTCAACTTTGTGCTGGATCAATCACCAACCAACGAATCCGATAGTTTCCCAAAAACAAAAGTTGCTCAAAACTTCATGAAATATAATGTTATGCAAAAAATTAAGAATTTTATCAAAAAAAGTTTGTCGGTCCCAGTCCGTCCCAAAGCTCGATTCTTTTATGTATTAAATCGTGTTTTCTGTTTGTTTCGAATGCATTTAAATTGATCACATGTGTTTTTGAGTTTTTCTTTAAGCGCTAGTCTTACCTTATTAAAAATAAATAAATAGAAATATATAAGTTAATTAATAGGACGGTAAATCTATTAAAAATTTGTTTGGACGATTAAAAAATTGAATGGACGGTAAAAATTTTGATTGGACGGTTAAAACCCTATTGGACGGTTAAACATCAATTGGACGGTACAAAATCGATTGGATGGCCAATCTGCAATAGAACCCATAAATCTTCTGAATTCTCGAATAGAAATTCAAAAAATTTCAAGAAAAGTAAAAAACTTTCAAAAAAGAATCAAAATTTTTTTAAATAGCGAAAAAGAACGCGGCAGGACGCCTATTAGTGACCGCGGCAGCACGAATTAGCGATGTTATTAGTGATAAGTTAGTGAGCTCGAGTTTGGCAGAACGCAATTAGTGCCGACCCTAAGAAGATTTCAAGAGATAAATTCAATTTTGTATAATTTAGGAATGCAGAAAGTGCCATAAAAATTGTCGTAGCTGTACTTCAGATGGCAATGATTATGAATTAGATGAGTGTAGATGTGCCAAAGGCACTGAATTAACAAAGGAATATCGAAATAATAAAACAGCTAACGTTTGCACATCCATTATGGAGTTTAGAAAATCGCCAGATATTAGCGAAATTTTTACGCAAAATCCAATAATATCAAAAGCCTCAAAAACAAATAATCCTTTCATTTTATCTTCGGAAAGGTCTCTACTCAGCCCATTTTCTGGTGACAATTCACAAAAAACTTATATCATAATAGCTGTTTTGGTAATTGTGACGATGGTGCCATTAATGGGTGTATTACTAATTTTGGTAGTCATGAAATACTTTGCCAAAGTATGGCACGATAAGAAAAAGTGTATAGAAAAATTTTTTAGTCGGGTTTGAAGAAATCTTCGAATTTGGAAAGAAATTCATCAAACTTGTCAGATCAACTACCATCGACTTCTAATATACAACCATTAAGTTCAACAGATCCTTTAATTGGTCCTTCTTCACATCGATTGAAGTTAAACTTGCATGATGTTGAGCGGATGCCATTAAACCGGTCTATTTCACAACCTTCCTCAGTAATATCGCAATCGCCAGTTCAACAGGCTGGAAATGGCGGGAATACCTTGTTTCCTGCTCCAAGGTATAAAAAATCGCATTACTATAATTTGTAATCTCATCATGTTTGCAGTCGATTTCATGATCTAGAAAAAATTTTCCAGTAAAAACAAAAATGGGAAAAAATTCTAGAGATCAAGTTTAAGGAGCATGATAAAATTCTCAAAAATCACTTTGCGGGCCCAAGTTGCTTAACAAGCCAGATCGAACGATAAACAACTAGGGGAACTTTTTATAAATCTCTCGGTGAAACATATTATAAATTTATTATAATAATGAGTCGTGGCTAAGCAAGGGGATTAGAGGGGAGAACATAGGTGAATAGTGGGCCATACATGGTCAGGGATTCCAGAAATGAACGCTACGTGAGCTCGCCCTAACGCTGACTCGCCCTAAAGTCAACTCGCCCTGACAAGGTCGACTTGTCCTTAAGGCAACTCGTCCTAAAGTGATCTCGCCCTAAAAAACTCACCCTAAAGATTTGCAATCGCCTCGCGAGTCGATTTTCACTTTACGTGAGTTGACCTTAAAGGGAGTACAAAGAAGGGACTATTCTCAAAAAAAATTTTGTGTCAAAACAGCCTATATAGGGGTAAAATCATGTGAAAAATCGATTGAGCGCGTTTTCGAAGCGTGAAAATGCTTCCTTGACCCTGGTTCAGAGAAAGTATAGATTTTTCGACCTTTTTATATTAGTACTTAGTTTGAAAATACGTTCATCAACAAGCCTCGGTGGTGCAGTGACAAGGCATTGGCTTATTGTTCCCAAAGTTCTCGGGATCGAATCCAGCTTGGACCGAAATTTTTTTGCAAAGTAAAAAAGTAAAAATTTTACGATTTACAATTTTTACGTTGTGCAAAAAATTTCTCTCCAAGTGGGATTCGAACCCGCGAACTTTGTAAACAATAAGCCGCTGCTTTGTCACTGCACCACCGATCACATTTTTTGGTTAAAAATGACAACAAAAATAGCCATTTTGGACGATTTTTGGTGAAAAAATGGCATTTTTTAGTTAAAAAATTGAAAAATGGTCATTTTTTCAAAAATTTCATAAATCGGGAGCTAATATAGATTAGCAATCGCACTGAGCGTGAAATTTTTTCGAAAAATTTTTTTCTTCTTTTTTTCTCTGAGATGACCTAAATAGGGGTAATTTTATACGGGAAATCCGAATTTCACATCTCCGGGATCTGAAAATCTTTCCCCGAATCAAGAAAAAGCTATTTATATGACTTTAGGGTCACATTTTTGGCAAGAATCACATGCCATACGTAGGGATGCTCATGCATTTCTGTATCTCAAAATCCGCATAGGAAATCGACCTTTTTGAGCTCAAAAATCGAAAATTCGGATAGTTTTTACCCTATACTAGCTTTTTGAGCCATCAAAAATGCTTTTTCCCTCGAGGAGAACGGTTTGAAAAAAGACCCAAAACGAGCAAGGCATTCCTATAGAAAACGTCAAAAAAGTGTGAAAATGAAGTTTAGACCTTGTGAATTCTAGTTTTTTTCCAATTTTAAAGACTGAAAACTCATGTTTAGGGGTAAAATTTATCGCAGAATCCAAAAATGAGGTTATTTTTGCATGAAACCCCCCACCAAGGGGTCAAAATTCGCATTTTTTAAAGAGGGGACCCATTTATACACTAAAATTCAGATTTTTAAAAAAAATTTATGCATGGACTGCATCTTAAACTATTCGAGCGACCTTGAATTGAAATTATTTATTAAAACTAACGAATGGGAAAGTTTTTAAGAGTCATTTTGAGTCAAATTTCGGGCACCAAAAAATTCAAAACCCTGTTCGAAGCTCAAAAACCCGATTTTACGTTGATTTTTTGAATTTTCTAACCTGTCTATAACACCCTAGATAATTTTTTCGACCAAAATTTTTATCTAGCAGATGTATCTCATTACAGAGAACATTTCTAGAGTGTTTTTGAAAAAATATGAGAAAAAATTTTTTTGACCCTTCCTAGTACCCTCTAATATGCAATAAAATATCCTAAAAAATAATAAAATGCAGTAAGGCAGTAAAAGGCAATCCAGTTTTTTAAAAGCATTTATATATTAGTTAGGGCAGATATTGTTCTTAATCGCCTTGTATGTAAAAAGTTGTAAAGATCTTTTATTGCCGAGAAATAGAATTTTTTCCAATTTTTACTTTGACCTCGACAATGGTCTTACAGTTAAAAAATGTTAGATATCTTCTCATATTGCCATTTAAACGTCTCAATTTCTTTTGAAAAATATTCTACTTAATTTGTAGAATAATTTTGAGTGGTAACTTTATAGGGTTTCTTGTAAAAATAAATTTTCACAAGTCTAAAAATGATCATAATGTTAAAAATCTCATTATTTGACTATGACTAAAAGATCGAGCTCTAGCATCATGAGGTTATGTGATCAGACCAAATTTTTATGCACATTTAAGAGTCCTATATATGAGTAAAACTTTAGGCTAGTTTTCAAGAAAAATTATTTTTTGACCCTTTCACACTATTTCTTTAGGGAGCCTTGCTCGCTAAAACTGTATTCTGTGAGCATCCCTAGCCATACGTCATATAAATAGCCTTTTCTTGATTCGGGGAAAGATTTTTAGGTCTCGGAAATGTGAAATTCGGATTTCCCGCATAAAATTACCCCTGTTTAGGTCATTTCCAAAGAAAAAATTTCACGCTCAGTGCGATTGCTAATCTATACTAGCTCCCAGAATTGAAAAAAGGGGGGACCAAGGGGAAATTTTTTTAAAATTTTCAGAACAGGGGGCGACCCCCCCCCCCCCCCTTGGCTACGCCATTGCTTCTTCGTCTTCGTGTATGCCAATTTTTCCTCTACCAGAGTAACAACTGAGCGATTTTTAGACAATCAATTGTAACTAATGCATCTTCTACCACAAAGCATAACAAAATGAATATAATCAATAAAAAACAAATAAATGTAATCAGAAAGATAAATGAAGGCCAATTTGGGGAAGTCTATGAGGTAGGGAAATAAGACAAAGACTTTAAAATCATCTAATATTTAGGGCATGTACAACAATCAAAATGTTGCTATAAAAATGTTGAAGATTCGAAATACTAGCAGTATTAATGTAAATTGTTTATACAGGGTGGCCAAAAAAAACCGGATTTTTGCGATTTTTCGAGCAATTTTTTGCAAAAAAATTTTTTTTTGAATTTTTGCAAAAATGACTTTTCTAGGGGTAATTTTATGCGAAAAATCGATTGCGCGCATTCCCGAAG
>OZJO01014309.1:0-10805 GCA_900406225.1 Acrobeloides nanus | reverse complement strand
CCCATGGGCGACTGAAAAGGATTTAAACTCGATTTTTGGCGAACTTTTGAAAGTCCGGAATAAATTTTCTAACATACTGGAAAACTCAAAAAAAGGCTACTTTGTTTCATACGGTTTTTCTCCACGGTGATAATTTTTTCACAAAAAGTGATGTTCTACAAAGTTGATTGCCGTGATCTCAGGAATTGAACGAAACAAAAATAAGCCTAAACGGATTTAAAATGGTCGAGATAATGCCTTAATAACGAAAAAATGGGTACCCATCCGGAAAGGTACCTTAATGAGGTCAAAATCAAAAAATTCCTTCAGATTCGTGTCCGCCGTGGCCAAAAACCCCCATGTACAAAAAATCAGCCAATTTGGACACAATCTGTAGAAAAAATACTAGGGTCGAATACCCAAAAAGTGCTAATTTTTGATATTTTCTCTCTAAAAAATCGAAATTAAAAGCTTTTTCAATAAAATTTTTTGCAAAAAAAATCTAGTGACGGTGGCAATCGAATGAGCCCATGGGCGACTGAAAAGGATTTAAACTCGATTTTTGGCGAACTTTTGAAAGTCCGGAATAAATTTTCTAACATCCTGTATATTAACCTTTTCAGCCGCTACTCGAATTGAGTCTGGCATGTCATCTAAGAAAGTTTCACTCCAATTTTCCATTTTCTTATAAATCTCATGAAGTCCATCGTAAATCTTTTCAGATGCGCTGGAAGCAGAAGGACAAAGGTTTTCAATGAATTCCATAGCTGCTTCAGGCCGTTTCTCGTCAAGTTTATCTGTAACCATCATCAAACTACCTTGGATGCACGTCCGGTCATTCAAAGAGAGCTAAAAATATCAAATTCTGTGAAATAAACTAAACAATATCGAAGGACCGAGCGCTAACGTGCTAGTAGATGGCCGACCCCGAGCGCTTAAACCGGGGGCCAAGCGCATGAAAAACTGATTTTTTTATTATCATTTTCGCTTTAATACACATCATAATTTCCCTGAATAAGGATGAGGGAAGCATCTCCAAGCTTCGGAAATGTGCGCAATCGATTCCCCTCATAAAATTACCTCTAGAGGTGTGGTGTTTAGAAAAAATTTCGGGTCCAAATTTCATTAAAAAAATCTGAAAGAACAGCACGAACTTTTAGAACAACCTAATACTTTATCGGATGGTCGAGGAATTTTTTTAAGGGGTACCCCCATGAAAGTGGTGTCGTTCGACTCATCTCAGTGTCCATCTACAACATTTGTTTTGGCTGGTACAGTTTAAATCACTCGTTCCCGAGATTGTTCATACAAAAAACAGACATTACACGTTTATAGTAGTAGGATACAGGTCGATGGGGAGGGGAGAATGATTGTCAATGAGGTGGTTTCCTTCATTGAGATGTTCCGATAAGGTGGTACTTTTAGTTTTGAGATGAAAAACGTCACTATAATTGACAATTTACGGCTATGTAAGGTGGTACACCTAATTTTTGGTCAATAAATGAACAAATGGGGAACGGCTACTCTTACTCGAGTATGAAATACTTACCCCATAATAAGTCTTGATTATCTCAGGATCGATTTGATCTAAAAATCTTTGATAAAAGTAATCGAAAAAAATAAAAAGCCGGTATACCCTTGAGCCAATTAACGACGCCTTCCTTAAATTTAGGATCGGAGTTATCGGATTTAAAGCGATTATTAGAAATCAAATTATTAGAAACCAAATGAGACCAAGGCAACTTGAATCCACTATTGAAAATAAAACGAGCATAGCTGGAGACCACAAATATAGCGATAATCAAAACAAAGCATAATATCTTCATCTTTCTAAAAAATTTCAAATATTTAAAGGGGAGTAAGAAATCGTGACAGTCCAGTCAGCTACAACCATATGAAAAAATGATATACTCTGTTTTTCTGTCAGAAAACTCCTAGAAAGTGACTTTCTAGGTGTAAGTTTATGCGAGGAATCGACTGCGCGCATCAAAAAATTCTGAAAATTTTTTCCGGAGGTTAAAAAATGGAAAAAATTGCGTCAAAATTACGAGTTATAAGCGCGTTGAAAATGTTTGCATCTGATTCCTCGCATAAAATTACCCCTAAAAATGATTTTGTTGGGGTTAAAACTTATAACCCCTAATTTTGACGCAATTTTTTCCATTTTTTGACCCCCGGAAAAAATTTTTAGAATTGTTCGATGCGCGCAATCGATTCCTCGGACAGGGTTTTGAATTTTTTGTTGCCGGCTCGAAATGACTCTTAAAAACTTCCTCATTTGTTATTCTCGATAAATAAAATTAGCTTNAAAAATTTTTAGAATTGTTCGATGCGCGCAATCGATTCCTCGGACAGGGTTTTGAATTTTTTGTTGCCGGCTCGAAATGACTCTTAAAAACTTCCTCATTTGTTATTCTCGATAAATAAAATTAGCTTAGAGCGCCTCGAAACTTTTAAGTCAATCTTTGAACTCTCAAGAAAGTGTCTCTTAAAATAATAACTCGATGGAACTAAACAATTGAGTGATCTTTTATACTAAGCGATAAACGATTTTTGACTTATTTCCGGCTATGTAAGACGATCATAACAATGGTGTAAAAAAAGTGGTTCCAAGTTTTTCTCTTATCATCTTTTATACTAAGCGATAAAAGTGCATTTTGATCCCAAGTTTTTCTCTTACAAGCTGAAGTAAATATATCAATCAACTAATAGCAGCTGCGTTCAACTTATTTTCGGCTATGTAAGACAATCATGAAAATGATGTAAAAAATTGGTTCCTGAAAAACATGTAAAATTAATTAATATGAAAAACATTTAACGAATCCCCTCCGGGGATGCGTATATTGTTATGTTTTTGGGGGTTCCTACACCCATTTTGGCGTTTTTTGGCCATAATGTTTTCCAGATAAAGGCTAGAATTTAATTTTTTCAAAGCGTGAAACATTAAGTTTGGTCCTGAAAATCAGGGTAGAACTGCATTTTGACGCGAAAAATTATTTGTGGCTATTGCGGAAATAGACTATAAGCATCTTCTATTCTTCCCGATCCATCTTTATCGTCGTATCCGGTCCGTCCATCCCAGTCCATCCATTCCGGTTCATCCATCCGTCCCAGTCCGTTCGTTCGTCTCGGTCTGTATATCCCGGTCCGTCCGCTTCAGACGAGGTTCAGGTCCGCTCATCCGTCCAGATTCATCCTCCATCCCTGCTCGTCTATCCGTCCCGATCCATACGTCACTATATTTTGGGGGTTAAAGAGCAATAGCCCCGGAAGATGATTATATATTTTTTTAAATCCAAAATACCCTGAATCAGAAATGGAAATAGTTATTGAAGCGAAAATTGCCTGAATCAGGATCAGGTAGATTTTTTCATTCTTCGAAAATGCGAGTTTCGATTCTTCGTATAAAATTACCCCTGATAAATTTGATGATCAAAGCGATCTTTTTTATTTAAAAGTTTGTACAAAATTGTAATAAAANGATTTTTTCATTCTTCGAAAATGCGAGTTTCGATTCTTCGTATAAAATTACCCCTGATAAATTTGATGATCAAAGCGATCTTTTTTATTTAAAAGTTTGTACAAAATTGTAATAAAATTTGTGAAAGAACTTTTCAATCACCCTGTAGAACATTACTTTCCTTTCAGTTCAAAGGTAATAGGGAACCACTAAACTTTTGAACGGACATCGAGAATTTATTCTTAAAAGAAAGAGGAATTTTTGCTGATCATTTTTTGTTTTTACGGTACCCCTTGAAAGTTTAATCCCTTCGAGATATTTGCTTTTGAAATTTCCTTCAAAGTTTTATGAACCATGGCAAACAATAGAAATTTACGTTCAAAGTCTTTCAAAAATAAATAGGGTTGCATTTTTGACCGGTCAAATGACGTCAATTGACCAATCAGCAAAAGGTCATTTCACTAAGTTTTTGCTCTTTGATTAGGGTTGCATCGCATTCAATTGACCGGATCAGTCAAATGTCAATTGACGGTCAAATTTTTTTTTGTCCGAATCAGCAAAAGGTCATTTCACTAAGTTTTTGCTCTTTGATAAGTTCGACAGAAAAGCCAGACACAAAGAACTTTTTTTTGACAAATCGTCAAAAAAAAGTTCTTTGTGTCTGGCTTTTCTAAGAGCAAAAACTGAGTGAAATGACCTTTTGCTGATTCGGACAAAAAAAAGAATCTGACCGTCATTTGACATCAAAGCGGTCAATTGGCCGCGATGCAACCCTAAAAATAAAATTTTTTATAAATACAAATTTTGAAGTCTTCTATAAGTTGTTCAGAATTGTCTCGGAAGGCCATCTTACAAAAAACCGTATCGAACAATCTTTTAAGGAAGCCAAAAAATCATCAAAATAGTGGCCTTTCCGACCTGCTGAAACATTCTGTACATACTTAAGCACAATGCACAATTTCTATGAATGTGATCAATGAACTCAAAGAGAGCTAAATGAAAAAAGAACATAAGAGTAACAAATTCATAGCAAAAGAAAACGCACTCTTTAAATAATGGGCTATTTACGTATAAAATATAAACATAAGTTGCACATTTTTTCCAAGTTTTGTCATCAAAATGAAAAGTATATAACAACAGAATATAAATTTTGTTGAACATAGCTAATAAAATTCTTTATTTCTTTTTCTACAATTTTTTGAAAAATGCATAGTGACCTTGGCAAAAACGTCCTAATTACCGGAGCCAATCGAGGACTTGGATTGGCTATGGTCGGAGAAATTGCTAAAAATTATAATGTGGATAGGATTTTTGCTTGTTGTAGAGAACCTACAAAGGCTAAGGTCTTGTTTTGTTTTAACATTATGACCCCAATTTAAAATTTTAGGATTTAATTGAAGTAAAAAGGAAATACCCTATAGTTAATATTATCAAGCTAGATATCCAAAATGATACTACTATCAAAGCCGCTGTAGAAGAAGTTAAGAAAATCTTGGGACATGAACATTTAAATGTGCTCATTAATAATGCTGCAATTTTTGAAAATGTAAGTGATATTTCACGTGTAAACATATGGGCAGATCCATACCCTCCCCCCCCCAAATTGAGATACAGCGTACTAAAGTGTTGAAAAGATGCAAGCAAGGATCAAAAAAAATATGGACTCATCTCGCCGAGTGCTTCAAAATGAGTACCATATCATGAAGTTTAACCCATGGCTGAGTGGCTAACGCGCTCGGTCTTTACTCTTAGGGCGAGGGTTTGATTCCGTCCCCCAAAAGTCATTTTTTATTTTGTTGGCAAAAATCATGAAAATTTTTGCATATACACATTTTATGTGGGGAACACTTAGCGCTATTATTTTTCTATGAAAACTTTTTTCCTGCCTCTCTCTCTTCCTATTCATTTTCAGGAGGGATGAGGAGGGTATGCAAAAATTTCCATGAATTTTGCCAACAAAATAAAAAAGGCTTTTGGACGCGGGATCGAACCCGCATCTTATAAGTGAGAGCGTTAGCCACTCTGCCAAGGGTCAACCCCCCTCCATTTTATCAGTTTAGTGACTCCTTTAATAGTTATGACTAAGTATATAATATTTATAAAAAATTTTAGTCGCTGGATGAAAAAAGTGATGGATCGTTCGAGACCCCAGAGCGCGGTTATTTCAACCGGCATTTTGATGTCAACATCACCGGACTAACCATGGTCAGCGGCGCTTTTCTTCCTTTACTTAAAAAAGCATCTGCTGCAAAAGAACGTGCTCTACTCATCAATCTTAGCTCGACTTTGGGTTCTATAAATGTGGCATTAGCATGTCAAACTTTGACAAATAAAAATATTGCTTATTGTCTTACCAAGGTAAGGAAAATTATCTCTAACAATGCAGATGCAAAGACCGAAATTGTAACTTCTCTTGGGTACATAAGGCCTTTTTTCCACAACCCCAGGATGAAATCAGGCTTATGGGGACTATGGATGACTGGGGACTACCAAATGGAAGATGAGCTGAAGATCCTGGATTTTGTCCCTGCAATGTATTCCAGTCCTGTTGGCATATGGACCCTTGTTGGCTGTAGCCAAGAGTCCAAAAGGGTCCCGACTGGTGTGACTGGAGGGGGAGGGGTGACTTTTTGAATAGCTGGGCTCAGGAGTTTCTACCCTTTTCGATGTTTGTTCACTTTGTCGGATAAAAAAAATCATAAATTTTAGGCAGCTGTAAATCACTATACCCATATGGTCGGCACATACCTGGAAGGTACTGGTGTAATTGTAGCTTGTTTCTGCCCTGGATGGGTTAAGACAGATATGGGAACGGAAATTGCGGAACTAACCATTGATGAATCTATCCCTCATTTGATTAAAACTATTTCAAATTTAACTAAAGAAAAGAATGGTGGATACTATACTCGTTATGGTGAAGTCATCCCTTGGTGAAAAAAATCAAATTTTTAATAATTTTTTAATTTTTTGTGACTTTGAAAAAAATAATAATACAGAATATTGAATTTCATTTAATTTAAATAAAATTTTTGTATAGAGGAATTCAAAAAAATCTGAAAAAATTGGAACATACCTAGGCAGGGGGCCCAAAAATGGACCCAAAGTCGCAAAATTTTCGAAGTTGCCCTTTTACCTTCTCCTTTTTTGGTCGTCAACATGAAATTGGTAAAAATTTGAACAAAAAACGAAGTAAGTTCCCCTGGTTCCCGCCACTTAACGTTGACTAAACTTTGCAAAAAAATTTTTATTTTCTTCCGGAGATTACCCATTTAGGGGTAATTTTATGCGAAAAATCGATTGCGCGCAATCCCGCAACCTGAAAACCGCAGAAAAATGGTGAAAATTTGCCAAAAAACGACCACGCAGGGATGCATGGGGGATATTTGTTCATTTCTCGAGAAAATTGAATTGCATCCCCATGCATCCCTGCGTGGTCGTTTTTGGCGAATTTTCATCATTTTTTTGTGATTTCAGGTTGCGAGAGTGCACAATCGATTTTTAACATAAACTTACCCCTAAATGGGTAATCTCCGGAAGAAAATAAACTTTTTTTGCCGAGTTTAGTCAACGTTAAGTGGCGGAACCAAGGGAACTTGCTTACAAAAAACTAACACAAATAGGTAAAAATTGGCAAAAGCTTACAAAAAATCATGAAAAAGGATGCAGATTTTTCAAATTTGAGCGTTATGAAATTAACTGCTATTTTGCGGCAAAATCAAATCGCCAAGATTAGAATTCGATCCCACTACCCTTGGAATTGAAGTCGAAAACACTACCACTGAGCCATTTTAGCCATTCTAATAGTACTTTAGAATTGATTTATCATTTCACATGTTTTTTTACAAATGAAAAGTATAAATCATTTTTTTCTCAATATCAAACATCTCATTATTGTCAATTTATCACTTCAATCGATTTTGATCGATTTGACCAACTTTGACTGGTTAATCGTTAGTTCTTCAATTGACCGATCAAAATTACAACCCTACAAAATTAATCTTTTTTACTTTTTCTTTGGAACTGATATATGCCTAATGTAAACATCTTTATCGGCTTTTTGTCGGCATTTATATACTTTAAAAATTATCTTTGCGAAAATCTTTTTTATATTCCTAAACGATCTTTCTTGGAGGTGGTATTCCTAAGATTTAATTCTTGCTTATTATTTTTAATACGCATCTTTAAGTTTTATTTAAAAATATTTTTTATATTCCGTCTTATTTTGTCGAAAAATATGGAGTATGAATACTTGCCTTCTCAAAGGTTTCGTGAGACTGTGATAAGAAAATTGTAATTTTTATAAGGATGGGACTTTTAATTGAATTAAGAGGATATCCCTACTTTTAACACAGCGAGAAATTTACAGAAAAGGTTACCAGAGGTGTGCGGGGCCAGACCAAGTGTGGCATAGGCCAGTCCTCCCACAGCGATTTTTTTTTGCTACAATTGAAGGAAGTTCGAAATTTTAAAAAGGAGTCATGCCATTCGACTCAGCTCGCTAAGTACGAATACTATAACATGGTGTTTTTCAACCCAATGCCATGGCCGAGTGGCTAAAGTGACAGATTTGCATTTATAGGCTCGAGTTTGAATCCCACTTCGAATTTAAAGGACTAGTGCAACAGAAAAATCGATTTTCTGGAAATAAGCCTATCATGTAGAAATACATTCACTGATCATTTTTTATTTTTACACCATGGGGCGTAAACTTCATTTTCATGGAGAAAAATTGCAAAAAAGTGAGGTGCTGGGGACAGTGCAAAAAGGAACTGTCCCCGATGGGGATCAAACTCGCCACCTCTGGTGGCAAAAGCACAGTGCATTGCCAATGCGCTACAGAGACATATGATTCAATTGTCTTCAGTTTTGTTATGATTTATCGAATTTTTTGCAATTTCTGTACCAAATATTGATAAAAATTATATTGTTACACGATATTTTTTTTATACTCCCGCAAAAATTTCGAATTTTTTTATTTATGCTTTGTTTATTCTTCGTTACAAAAAATTCGATAAATCATAACAAAACTGAAGACAATTGAATCATATGTCCTCTGTAGCGCATTGGCAAAGCACTGTGCTTTTGCCATGGAGGTGGCGAGTTTGATCCCCATCGGGGACAGTTCCTTTTTGCACTGTCCCCAGCACCTCACTTTTTTGCAATTTTTCTCCATGAAAATGAGGTTTACGCCCTATGGTGTAAAAATAAAAAATGATCAGTGAATGTAGTTCTACATGATAGGCTTATTTCCAGAAAATCGATTTTTCTGTTGCACTGGTCCTTTAAAGTTGCCCAAATTCCATGAAAGTTTTTGCATATCTCTATCTTGAGCTCTAAGACACTTTGCAATCATTGTTGGGTCAGTAAATGCTTGCTGTTGTTGTATAATAAGATTAGGTTTTATAAAACTTAAAATCACCATTACTAATAGCTCCAGAACATATTTGCTGACTCAAAAATGATTGTAAGGTGTTTTAGAGACCAAAATAGAGATATGCAAAAATTTTATGAAATTTGGACAACTTTAAATTCGAAACAGGATTTGAAACGAGCTTATAAACTGCAAATCTGTCATTTTAGCCACTCGGCCATGGGCTCGGGATGGAAACCCCATGTTTGGTATTCTTTCTACTCGTCTCGGTGAATCAGTGATGGCTCGGTACCGGTTCTTGATGTGGAACTGGAACCGAAAGAAATTTTTTAGGTAGAACCGGAACTGCAAAAAATTTTTGGTTGAGACCAGAACCGAACGATTTTTTCTCTTGGGCCATCATTGTGGCGAGCTGAGTCGAATGGCATGTCTCGCTTTTAAAATTTCGAAGTTCCTTCAATTCTAGCAAAAAAAACCGCCGTCTTGAGTCGGCCTGGCCTGTTATAAACTGCTCAATTTTTATCGGGCCAAGGGGTATTGCACAAAAGTAAAAGTGTAAAGTGCAAAGTTGAAAAAAATGCACTAAAAAAGTGCATTTTTTGTTCAACTTTGCACTTTTCGTTTTATGCAATACCTCCTCCCCCAAGTCATACTAGCCTGTGTGGCTTGGTCTCGTGCGGGACGCCAAAAAAGTGATCAGGCCGGACCTAGGACCGGTCCATTCACACCTCTAGTTACGATCAGACATTTCGTGGTAACCAAATAGTTTTCAGGATTGCAGTTTAAAGACGCATGTTCAAATCCCTGTCCCTTCCAAAAGTTTTTGATTTTTCCTAAAATATTAGGGGGATCGGGCCATTTTTAGATAACGTATAAATTAAAAAATTCATATTATAGAGAGCCATTAATTGCAAAGAGCAAACAAAAATCCTCCAATTTTCCCATTACGTCTGATGCGCGTCAATTTGAGACCAATATTTTTATGAAATGCTCTTCAAAATATGAATACGTTTATGTCATTGGCAAAGTTCTTAATGTCATCGTGTGCAAAGCTCCTGTTGTATCACTAATCGCCTCTGAAGAAGGAAGTTTGACTTGCAATGAAGAAACAATTACGTACAAGAAAGCTCATATACAAAAAAGAAACATGCCAAGGAAAAAATTGAGAGTCTTGCATATGAAAAAGACAAAATTATGATAATTTGAAAAAAAATCGTGTATTTATGGTTTTTGATATTTATTTAAAATAAAATAAAAAATTGTAAAAAATTACCCCCCCCCCCCAGAAACACTTTACTACTCTTTCCCAAACTCAATCCCACGAAATTAAGATTCTAATACCTGCCAGGATTTTGCGTTATAGGTGGTCAGAGAAATTTCAAAATCGCTTAAAACTTGTGAGGATAGATTCCCCAAAAAAATCATAAAAGTGCCCTTTTTTGGGCACCCTGTAGCATTTGAATAAAAAAACTACTAAATTCTTTTCCTCGGGCTACCAAAATGTTTCTCTCCGATTTTGAAAATTTTTGAAAAATAATACCCCGTTTTTCCTCCTTTTTTGAAAAAATTTGCCCCTTTCATAAAAATACCATCCCTATCATATTTTTTTCAAAAATATCAAGTTTTATATAATTCACTTATTTTCAACGCCAATTTTTTCTTTAAAAAATTCAATTTTTCTCTCGAAAAACCTTTTTTGGGGAAATGCCCCAAAAAATCTGTAGTCTAGTGCTGTCACTGTCCCAGGAATCGGAGTCTAGTCCCAAAATTCGGACTATCAAGTCCCAAAAGGACTAAATAGTCCCAAATTTTTTTTTCAAAAAAATGCGAATAGCTTGAAACTACGCACTAAGTACATGAAATACAAGATATTTGAGTTGAAGAATGTACAAATTAGTGTTGGGACTATTTAGTCCCATTGGGACTATTTAGTCCCCAAAAAATATAGTTTGGGACTAAATAGTCCCCTTGGGACTAATTTAGTCCCAAGGGGAC
>OZJO01014308.1:0-12212 GCA_900406225.1 Acrobeloides nanus | reverse complement strand
TATGTTCATGTTCGAACAAATGCTTAGCGCAGTTTCATATTTACATGATAACAATGTGTTACATAGGTATACAAACAAGCAACGCGGTGCAGAAAAAGGAAATTTGGGAGCTATTGTGGATCACTCTAGGGTCAAAAATCGAAAAAAAATTTTTCTAAAATTTTAAAAAAATGACTCACACCTGTTTTTTGGCTCACCCTGTATAGTCGAAATTTTTTGGCTACCACGGAACTTTTTATTGAATCAGGCAACGTGTACATTGAAACGAAAAGAAACGTGGATCCTTATATAGCTTTTTTATGCATCCGCCATACGACCACGCAGGGATGCATAAAAAAGTTATATAACGATCCACGTTTCTTTTCGTTTCAATGTACACGTTGCCTGATTCAATAAAAAGTTCCATGGTAGAAAAAAAATTTCGACTATACCTTTCTGAAGTTTTTCTGCCTCATCTACTGGAAAAAATAAATAAATTTTTAATAAAAAAATAAATTTTTTTTAGAGATTTAAAAACAGCAAATATTTTCTTGACCAAAGATAACCTGGTGAAAATTGGAGATTTTGGTATTAGTAAAATTATGGGTACTGAAACCAGATTCCAAGGAGCCCAGACAGTTGTTGGAACACCATATTATATTAGTCCTGAAATGGTATATTTCTTTAAAATTTGGCTTTGGACGAAATTTTTTCGACTTTGACGAATTTTTCGATTTTGACGAAATGTTTTTGATTTTGACGAATTTTTCAATATTTGATGGAATTTTTCAATATTTGATGAAATTTTCGTTTTGACAAAATCCTCAATGGGCCCTTCTATTTTTTATATTGTTCGGATCTTTAGTGCGTAAATTGGTTTGAATCAATTTTTCGATTTTTTTCGGAATGCAATCGATGATGGAGATAGATAAAAGATGGAATAGATTGAATTTAAATTATAAAGGAAAGGGTTTTCGCGCTAATATACAAAACAATTCAAAACATAAAGAGATTACTCGAAATTGATCTTGTTCGGCGTCTTTCTTTACATTTATAATTTGTAGTGCGAAGGAAAACCATATAACGAAAAAAGCGATATATGGGCCTTAGGCTGCATTCTATACGAAATGGCATGTCTTCAAAAAACCTTCGAAGGCACAAGCTTACCAGCGTTAGTCAACAAAATCGTCAAGGTCAGCAATTCAACTTACATTAAAGCACCAGTCTCCACTTGGAAAAAAAATACTATGAAAAAATGATATATTCGGAAAGATCATGAAAAATGGAGCATTTTTTGTTTTTACGGCACCTTCCGAATCGTTATAGTTTTTGAGATAATTGCGTTTGAAATTTTGAATTTGTGTACAAGCTCTTCGTTGTAATACACAAACTGTTTTGAATTTTTAAATCGATTTTTTAAATTTTCATAACATGAACATTGTAGCAATTTTTTATAACTCGTCAAGACGAACTAAATGACACAAAAATCCAATTTGGGCATTGTTTTGGGTTATTGAAACGAAAACCTGATTCATGTTTTCGTTTCAAAAATCCAAAACAATTTTCAAATTGGATAATTTTGGTGCCATTTTATTCGTTTTGGCGAGTTATAAAAAATTGCTACAATGTTCATTTCATTGTGTATTACAACGAAAACATGAACAATTTCAAACGCAATTCTCTCAAAAACTACAACGATTCAGAACATGCCATAAAAACAAAAAATTCTCCATTTTTCATGAACTTTCCGAATATATAACTTTTTTGTAGTGTTTTTTTCCGAGTGAACTGATCCTTAAAATCGTGTAATTTCAGGGCACATACGAGCAAATCAAAGGCCCTTATAGCAATGATTTAAAATTATTAGTACGTGATATGCTAAAGGTATAGTTGCTTTGGGAGCTATTGTGGATCAGGGGTCCCCCAGGATCAAAAATCGAAAAAAATTTTCTAAAATTTTTAAAAAATGACATATTTAGGGGTAATTTTGTGCGAAAAATCGATTGCGCGCATTCCCGAAGCTTGAAAATGCTTTCCTGACCCTGATTCAAGGAAATAAGAGTGTGTATTGAAGCAAAAATATGAAAATTTTGGATTGTTTACCACTCTTATTTCCCTGAATCAGGGTCAGGGAAGCATTTTCACGCTTCGGGAATGCGCGAAATCGATTTTTCGCATAAAATTACCCCTAAATATGTCTTTTTTTAAATTAAAAAAATTTTTTTTCGATTTTTGACCCTGGAGCATACATTATCAATGGGGGAGACTGTCTCCCCCCCCTCATCTAGCCAAAAATTAAGATTCATATAGCCTCGGAGTTCCAAGTCTCAAAGCTATATAGCCGAGCCAAAAAATTAGATGGCGACCTTTTTTTTGGTCGACAACATATAGCCCCGAGGTAGCTTATCCCTCCTCCTTGTTCATGTATGCCCCGGAGTGACCCCCTGATCCATAATAGCTCCCTGCTTTGATTCTTCCCTTCCCTCAAAATTGACTCTAGGTCGATCCGGAACAACGCCCCACCGCCGCACTAGCCTTGGAAATAGTTCAACGTAGCCGTAGCCTAAATACCAAACGAGGCCAGAAGAAAAGCGTTCATAGACCTGGATCGGATACGCTGAGACCACGAGATTGCCATTCAGCGCTGTACCAATTTGACATAGCTAATGTTACTCTGTCTTCCATTGCAGCTCTTGCGCCGAAGATCAAAGTTAAACAGGTCGTTAAAGGTGTTTTCCACTCGGAAAACACTATGAAACAATTATAGATTCGGAAGGTTCATGAAAAATGGAGCATTTTTTTGTTTTTATGGCATGTTCTGAATCGTTGTAGTTTTTGAGAGAATTGCGTTTGAAATTGGCGATTTTTGAAAAATCTGTGTATTACAACGAAAACATGGAAATTCGTCCCTGAATCAATAAAAGTTGTATATTGACGCGAAAATTCAAAAATTTTTTGGCAGTTTTAGTAAGTTTTTCATAACAATTTTCGCAAACATGAACGTAGTGACATGAAATCTGTGTATTATAAAGCAATACAATGATACCTGTGTATTACAACGAAAACATGAACACAGTCCCTGAATCAATAAAAGTTGTATGTATGATGCGAAAATTCAAAATTTTTTTGACAGTTTCCGTAAGTCGATGAAAAGTGAAAATTGTTTTTTAATTTTCGCGTCAATACATAACTTTTTTTTGTTTCAGGGATGAATTTTCACTACGTTCATGTTTTCGTTGTAATACACAGACGAAACTTCAAACGCAATTCTCTCAAATACTACAACGATTCAGAACATGCCATAAAAACAAAAAATGCTCCATTTTTCATGAACATTCCGAATATACAACTTTTTCATAATGTTTTTTCCCCGTGTTGATTGGTCCTTTAAACACAAAAATAGAATTGCTTTTAGATAGCTGTAGGTTGGAACCATCAAGTTCTGCTAACAATGGATTCGGTTGTGTATAGCTGGGGTGATAATAAGTTTGGCCAACTTGGACATGGTGATAGGAGGACTAGGAATCAGCCAACTCGAGTTGAGGCTTTGGATGGGAAGAGTATTTTTCATATTTCTGTGGGTAAGAAGGATTTTTTTATGTGTTCATGTTTTCGTTGTAATACACAGATTTCAAAAATCGCTTTTTTTGAAAATCTGTGTATTACAACGAAAATATGAACGCAATGAACATTCGTCCCTAAATCATAATAGTTCTAGGGTGACCAAAGAAAGAGATTTTTGCGATTTTTGGGCAATTTTTCAAATTTTTACTAAAATAACCTTCATAGGTCGGCAAGCTGGGGGGGAGGGGATCCCCAATGAGGTGGTCCTTCACCAAAAAAACGACCTTTTTTTAGCTTGAGATAGTTTTCTGACACCCAATTTTTATGGACCATACTGTTCGGCGGGGCCCATGAGGTGGTACCCCTTCAATTTTGGGTCCATAAGTGAGTGGGTCAGGGGGGGGGAGGCTCCCCCTTGCCGACCTATGATAACCTTATCATCAACTTTCCGCGTATTAACAAAACAATGGCATATTTGTCCTAAAAATTTTTTTGTTTTAGGGACAAACTTCAGCGCATTCTGCGCGGATCGTGGAATAGTGATGGTTTGTGGAAATCGTAAATATACTGGGAATGGTAAAGCCAACGACGACTGGCTGAAACCAAAGCTCATTGATTGCCTCCTACGGGAAGATATCATCGACCTCTCATGTGGCTATGAGCATGCCGCTGTAGTAACAGATGACGGTCAAGTCTATGTTTGGGGCAATGGAGAAAATGGTCGGCTAGGAACTGGCAAAACTGATTTTGTCTATTCCGCTACTAAGGTACATGCTGTTTTTTTCACAACCCATCAAAGACAAGTTGAATATCTCAGCGAATTTTCCCTCCCTCAAACTTGCCTCAGTGGTGCAGTGGCAAAGCAGAGGCTTCGTGGCCTCCAAGTCGCGGTTTCTAATCCAGCTTGGAGCCAATTTGTTTCTAAATTGTTCAATTTAGAACCAAATTGGCTCCAAGCGGGATTCGAACCCGCGACTTTGTGGCCACGAAGCCTCTGCTTTGCCACTGCACCACCGATGCAAGTTTAGAGAGAGAAAATTTTAAAACTAAGTAATTCCGGGGGAAAAAGAATTCCCCCGGGGAAATCCCAACCCTGATAATGTGTCCTATTGGTCAACTAATATCATGCAAAAGAGACCGTATTTGAAAACCTTTTTAAAATTCATCGAGGGATATTCAACTTTTCTTTGATGGGATGTGCAAAAACACCCTGTATGTATGTAAAACATTTATTGAAAAGAAAATTCGAAAATTTTTTATATCAAAGCGAAAATTTGAAACAGAAAATTCAAAATTACATATATATATTCTTGCAGATCGGTATACCAACTCGCCAATTGGTGATCAATGCGAAATGTGGTCCAGATTGTACGGTGCTGATCACTTCTTCTGGAACAATCATCGCTATGGGCTCGAATAAATACAACAAACTGAACTTGAATTATCGACTCGGGTTTTTCGCCAATGTCAAGCATACTAAAGTAGGGTTTTCAAGCACCAATCCTACTCCGGAAAAAGTTCCCATCGTTTGTACATATTCGGAAAGTTCATGAAAAATGGAGCATTTTTTGTTTTTACGGCATGTTCTGAATCGTTGTAGTTTTTGAGATAGTTGCGTTTGAAATTTTGAATCTGTGTACATGTTTTCGTTGTAATACACAAACTTTTTTGAATATTTTGCAGAAAAATCGATTTTGACGAATTTTTCGATTTTTGATGAAACTACCAAAATTTTCTATTTTTTAACCAAAAATAAGGGCTTCAACCCCTGTCGCGCCGAAGGCCGTGAACTTTTGTAGTTTTCCATCCACAAGGCAAAATAATATTAGGTTGTTTCAAAAATTCCTGGCCAAGAACAAAATTCGTTTTATTTCAACAACTTGTTATGAAAATTTTCCCTCCCTCAAAATTGCCTCGGTGGTGCAGTGACAAAGCAGCGGCTTCGTGGCCACAAGGTCGCGGGTTCGAATCTCGCTTGGAGCCAATTTGATTCCAAATTAAACAATTTAGATCCATTGACTAATTTGGAACCAAGCGAGATTCTATCCCGCGACCTTGTGGCCACGAAGCCGATGCTTTGTCACTGCACCACCGAGACAAGTTTAAGAGAGGGAAAATTTTCATACCAAGTTGTTGAAATAAAACGAATTTTGTTCTTGGCCAGGAACCTTTGAAACAACCTAATACTAATTCCGGGTGATGTAATCAACTCGAATGCATTTGAACATCAAACTTTTAGAGGAAAAAAATTTTTACATAATGAACCCCTTATGATTTTTTGGGGGATTTTTTCAATTTTTAGAGATTCATCCCCCCCCCCCTGCTGCCAAATCCTATACACCTTTGCCACTGGATATGGGGTAAATAACAAAAAAAAGATAAGAGAGCAACTCAACTTTTGACCGAAAACGGTCAAAATTTTCAAATTTGTAAGAAAAAATTTTCAACTTTGAACATTTTAGAGCGAAATCGAAGACATTCTAACACCAACTGCAGTTCGTGCTTTCCCTTCTCGAGTTGTTGATGTTAGTCTTGGACCTAACCATAGCGGAGGTTTTTTTTTGTAAATTTCCCATGTTCAAATCCCAAAAAAATTCGGAACTAGTATATAACGTTTTTGAGATTTAAACAAAGTGCCGGTTACATGGCAAAGTGCGAAGTGGCGCCAACTGCACGCATAAGGTCGAGGGTTCAATCCCGCGCGGAGCCATTTCTTTTTCAGTGTCCGAAATCGATAAAAATTTTTGCCTAGGGATATTTTTAGCCCAGAAATGGCTCCGCGCGTGATCGAACCCTCGACCTTATGCGTGCAGTTGGCGCCACTTTGCACTTTGCTATGTAACCGGCACTTTTTATTAAACCCTGTGAAAAACGGTATAGTTGAAGCGTCATACTGAATGTAAATTTTTTTCGAAAAATTAAAAAAAATTTTCGCGAGAAATCATCCCTTTAGGGGTAATTTTACGTGGAGAATCCGAATTTCGAAGAATTTCCTCCTTTATAGTCTTTTTCCCACACTCGACATTCCTACGTGGTCGCACTTTGGCGGGAAAATTTGTGCAGAATACGTAAATATCAGATATAATATAAAACATGATTTTCTTGTTCATATTGTTTTAAAAACAGCTTTTTCTTGACTCAAAAAAATGTTTTCATGCTTGAGAATTGCGACTACGCAGGGATGCCGAGTGCGGAAAAAGACTATAAAAGGAGGAAATTCTTCGAAATTCGGATTCCCCCACATAAAATTACCCCTAAAGGGATCATTTTTCGCGAAAAAATTCACGTTTAGTGCGACGCGTCAACTATACTAGTTCCGATTTCTGTCCAAAATTCGATTTTTTGGCAAAATTTCGAATTTTTTTTTGGCGACCACGCAGGGATGCCGAGTGTGGAAAAAGACTATAAACTAGTTCCAAAAATTCTAGTTCTCTTGGAGTCGGGTCATGTCCACTTGTTTGGTAGAAACACCTATGGTGAACTAGGAGCCGGAAATCGCCAACCGGCTTCTCTCGGCATGGACAATCGCCCGGTGAAAGCGTTATTATGCAAAGCTTGTGTGGTAAACTTGAAAAGTTAAAACAAGGAGAAAACTTTCATATTTTTAGCAGCTAATTTGTGGAAACGGGTTCACGATGGCCGCTACTGCGGACAACGAGCTATATTTTTGGGGCTCCAAGGGGGTGGTACAAAGGAAAGAGGAGATTATGGTGGAAGATTTGGAGATTACGAGGAAAAGTATAGCAACGCTAGATAAAGGGTAAAAAATTAGGTTGTTCAAGGTCCAGTCTACTTATATGGGAGTTGAAGCTTGTGATAGAGCACAAAATTTGGAGCCTTTTTTGTTTTTACGGCACTACTTGAAAATTTAACAGTGAAAAGTTATGAGCGAAATAAAAAAATTTTCAAATAAGTTTGAACATTGAAACGAAAACCCTGATTCATCAATCAGATTGTTTATTGGAACGATTTAATAAGACATAAAATTCAAATTCTTGAACATTTGGGAAAAAATCAATACAGCATTTTTTATAACTCGCCGAGACGAATCAAATGGCACCAAAATTATTGAATTTGAACAATGTTTTGGGTTATTGAAACGAAAATTCTGAATCAGGGTTTTCGTTTCAATATTCAAATTCATTTGAAAATTTTTTTATTTCGCTCATAACTTTTAGCCATTAGATTTTCAAGTAGTGCCGTAAAAGCAAAAAATGCTTCAAATTTTGTGCTCTATCACATGTTCAACTTCTCAAAAGTAGACTGGTTCTTTAAGAAAATTTTCTGGAAATGACACTTCTAGAGGTAAAAACATGCGGGGAAATCAGAATTTAACATTTTCGAAGCGAAAAAACGCTTCCCTGATTCAGGGAAGGCTAATGTATTGAAGTAAAAATCACATTTTTACGACTTTTCGCTTCAATACACAAGCCTTCCTTGAATCAGGAAACATTTTTTCGCTTCGAAAGTGTCAAAATTCGAATTTCCCCGCATGTTTTTAACAGAAGAAAAATTTAGTGGCTCTGAAAATTCGGATCGTAGCAAGTCAGCGAAAAAAGCTTGGCATTGGAGGAAAGGTGGTGAGAAGGACGATGGAGAAGCGGAAACCATTTTATTACCTACACTAGTTTTGAGGTAAATAATCAAAATTTATATACAGGGTGAGTCATAGGTCGGCAAGGTGGGGGGGGGGGAGGGGATGCAGTGGTCCCCCACCACCTCCACCAAAAAAGGACGTTTTTTTTGAGGTAGTCTTCTGACACCCAAACCACCTCATATGTTCGGCGGGGTCAATGCGTGGTCCCCCCCTCAATTTTGGGTCCGTGCGTGCGTGGGTCAGGGGGGGGAGGCTCCCCTCTTGCCGACCTATGGGGTGAGTTAAAAAAGTGTATTTTTGTGATTTTTGGGGCTCGAAACAATTTTTTGCAAAAAAATTTTTTCGATTATGAAAGGTTTTTTTTTACTAAAAATGACCGTGCGGGAAATTGATTGCTCGAATTTATAATGCATGAAAATGCTTCCTTGACCCTGGTTCAGGGGATGGAGTTCAGTGTATTGACGCGAAAATCGAAAAAAATTTCTATTACCATCTGGGGGTAATTTTATGCGGGGGAATCGATTGCACACATTTTCTAAGCATTTAAAATTATCTTGACCCTGATTCAGGGAAAATGGATTTGGTGTGTATTGACGCGAAAATCGAAAAAAATTTCTTTTTCGCCTGTACACCAACACTCCACTCCCTGAATCAGGGTCAAGATAATTTTTTTTTAAATCAACTTTTAGACTCGACTCCACTCGAAATTCCTCCGGCACTAAACCTTTCATCAAACTTTCCGCCCTCACTTGCTGTGACAAAAATGTCATGGTCGTAATTGACACTTCGCCAGTTTGGGTGGAAAAAGACGAAGATAAGACAAAGTAACCAATTTTTAATTTTCATTTCTTTTCCACAAAAATAGACTCCAATCTGCAAAAACTCCTCGAACGTGGGGTCGTCGACGTAGATCCGCACCGGAGTTACACGCCACCGATGACTCGATGATACCAACTTGGGTTCAAAATGAGCTAGATGAGGCTGAAGTGCTTTCTTCGAGCAAATTTGTAAAAATTATGCAAATTTTTATATGAAAAAGAAAGTTTTAGCTTCCTGGTTCTACGTCTATGACAAGCTTGAAGTCGACTCCGAATGAAGGAAAACACCTGACTTTTACACAGTATGTTATAGTCTGTTTCGGCAGGAGAGAAAATAAAAAGCGCTGCCCACATAGCTCAGTGGGAAAATAAGGCGACCGTCCGATCTGGCAAGTTGAGCAACATTGGGCCCGCAGGGTTAAAACTTTTGATTTTCAAAGAAACATTTTTGATTTTCAGGAGCAAAAATTTTTTGCTCCATAAAAATCAAAATTTTGTTTTTGAAAGTATAAAGTTTTGACCCTGCGGACCCAATGTTGCTTAACTTGCCAGATCGGACGATCACCTTACTTATCCACTAAGTTATGTGGGCAGTGCTTTAACATTCTCTCTCGCTGAAATAGACTGTATAAATTTTTTTGAAAAAAGTGAATAAATTTAGAGCTGCAAAACTTCATGGTTCGAGTCTTATCACCGAAAAGCAATTGTTAACAGATATAGAAAATCTTAAAAAACAACTTCAAGAGCAAAAATCCACTTTTAAGGGTCATGAGGATCAGATGAAACTGCTTCAAGTAAAAAAATATATAAGAGCTACTACACAATAGAGGGGGAGGCCACCCACGTGAAAATTTTTCTGGAAATGATCCCTCTAGGAGTAAAAACATGCGAATTTGACATTTTCGAAACGAAAAAAGACTTCCCTGATAGGGAAGTACTTGTATTGAAGTGAAAAGTCTCAAAAATGCGATTTTGCCTAAAAACGACGGATCGTCGTGAGAATCAGCGAAAAACACTCCCTTGATTCAGGGAAGGCGTATTGTGTATTGAAGCAAAAAGTCGAAAAATTGTATTTTTGCGACTTTTCGCTTCAACACACAGACCTTCCCTGGATCAGGGACAGTGGTGTAGCCAGACTCCAGGAATGAAAAGGGAACCTTAAAATTTGCCTTTTTTAGGTTGGCCAGTCTTCGGCCGGCCAAAACATAAGGGACTCTTATGATTTTTTCAGATTTGGGGGGACCACCCCGAGTTCCCCTCCCCCCCCTCTAGCTACGGCACTGATCAGGGAAGCATTTTTTGCGTCGTAAATGTCAAATTCGGATTTCCCGCATGTTTTTACCCCCTAGATGTCATTTTCAGAAAAATTTTTCGCAATTTTTTCACATGAGTGGCCTCCCTCTATTGTGTAGTAGCTTCAAAATATAGTTAAAATGTGGACTTGTATCCCCCCCCCCCACACGATATTATGAAAATTCATGGAAAATGAGCATTTTTTGTAAAAATTCTGAATCGTTACATTTGTCGAGATGCACACATTATTTCCCTGATTCAATACAACTTTTTATTGAATCAGGGAAATAATGTGTGATGTACATGTTTTCGTTGTAATACACAGACGACGAAAAACTTCACAAGCAATTATCTCGACAACGATAGCGATTCAGAATTTACTATCAAAAAGAAAAAATGCTCCATTTTTCATGAATTTTCACAATTGCAACAAAAAACGGGGCAACCTTTTCCTGAGTATAGCAACCAAATTTTTAGACAAAACTATCCGACCTCCAAGCTCTACAACGGCAAAATTTCGAGCGGCCAAATGAACCACCTCCTGCCTACCCAAAAAGTTCAACTTCAACAAACGCTATAACGAAAAATGGAAAACCGAGGATTATTAAAAACCCCTTCATTCCCGAGGAGCAACAAACAAAAGTCTGTACGATATTATAAAATTTTTTATTGTTACTTCAAATTTGTAGACTTATAAAAATTATTTTTATTTTTTGACGCCATTTTTTGTTTAAAAATTATTGTGGGTTCCAAAAATGATGCGGGTTCAATTTTCAGTTCTGACCAATACATGGAAATTGAACCTGCACGGTTTTTAAACCCGAAAAAAATTTTCAACAAAAATAACATCGAATTCGTGTTCTTCGCATAGAAACCCCCAGTACCAAAAATCATCCAAAATATACCCCTTACCAAACGATACAAAAAAACAATTCGACTTTGACGGGGATTGAACCAGAGACATATGGTGCAGATCATCTAGTAAGTATTCAAATTCCATGAAGTCCCCCATCTCTTCAGCTGTCATCAAGTCTGCCGCCTCTTCGGCTTGTCTAAAGTTCAGTTCTACAGCTTCGAGGTTCATCACTTCCACTGTTTCTTCGTCATGAATTAGGGATGAGTCTTCTTCTAGTTTCGTCCACATTGAAAATATGGGTTGGCATCACCTGCGTACACATATTTGCACATGGACATTTGCGCACGGACATTTTGCGAATGTACAAATTCCATGCGCAAATGTCGCTGCGCAGGTGTATATGCGCAAATGTGTGCACAAGTGATGCCAACCCGAAAATATCGTCCGGTGAATACCTTTCTAGGGAAGTTCTCATAACATTTTGTTGCCACTCATTCAATACCACCATATCGATATCAGCCGCTTCACCTTGATATATTCTAAATACGGTAATTAACAAAATACATAATAAAACAGATATAATACAAAAAATAAATTACTTTTCGACTTCTGCTCCTTCATCTAATAAGTATTCAAATTCCATAAAGTCTGCCATCTCTTCAGCTGTCATCAAATCTGCCGTCCCTTCAGCTTGTCTAAAGTTCAGTTCTTCAGCTTCGAGTTTCATCACTTCCACTGTTTCTTCATCATGAACTAGGAATGGATTTTTTCCTTAAAAAAACAAATGATTCATAGATAAAAAAACAAAAAACCTGTCGTCAAATTTTCATTCACATCTAGATAATCCAAGATTGCAACTCCTTGTTCAACCTCGTGCGTACTTCTAGAGCACTCCAAAATCTCGCCAACTCATCAAGATCATCTTCTGGATCGATTCCAACTCCTAAACAAGCCACGGCGCACAAAAATGTGCAAAATTTTGAATATCCGTAAAAACGATTAAAAACGTGTTAAGTGCCATTGAGGCAAGCCAATATAAGCAAAAAACTTGCAACGCCAAAAATATTTTCACGTCATGACACTATAGCATGAATAAATAACTTCT
>OZJO01014306.1:0-11039 GCA_900406225.1 Acrobeloides nanus | reverse complement strand
GGAAACACTATGGCGATATTATTTTTTAACAAAATTTTGTGTAAAAATTAAAAAATTAGGGGTATAGTTTTAAACAAAACATTAAGCGGGCCCTCCTCTAGGGTGGCCCGCTTTTTTCGTTTTTGAGGCTTAATCTCAAAATGAAGTCTGTTTGGATATCATTCTCAAGTCAAAAATCTCAATCTCATCCACCCTATTCTTGATTTAATGTTTTTTTTGAACAATTTAAGGTTTAAACGATGAGAAGTACCAATGAGTCTTTTAGTGGGGTATCTAGAAAAGAAAAACGCAGGAAAAAGAAAATTTTAAAAAAGTTTTCCAAAGTCGCATTTTCGACCCATCGCAAGGTAAGCTATTTTATTGCTATCATATATCAGAAAGATTTTAGCTTGAAGATGTAGTTCAAGAACATTTTGGGACAAAGAAAAAGCGAAAGCGATCAAAGAAAAAGAAGTCTAAGAAAAGTCCGAATGAAGAAACTGCTAATAAGATCAATCATGAAAATTCGCTGAATAATTTTAATGAAGAGGTACGATCTTTTCATTCATTGAAATTTCTCTATTCAACTCTAGTCAGGGAGTGATTATATCGAGAGTTGACTGTATAACCTAAACTTTGGAGAATTTAGGCTGAAAAGTTGCGTCAACAAAGATTTAAAGATCAAATAAAAGAGGATAATACTGAAATAAGGAAAATGGAAAAACTGCTTGGCTATAAAAAACACAAAAGCAATAATTTGCCACGGATTTTTTATGCTGAAGGATTAGATTGTACGTTTTAGAGTTTGATTAAACCAAAAAACTTTATTATTCTGATTCTAGACTTATTAGAAATGTGCGATAAAGAAAAACGCGCTAAATTTGCTCAGGAAGACGATGATGATGTTCATAAAAATGAAGATGGAGATTTAATGGACAAGAGTGAGGATGAAAATTCAGTAGACTTGGAAGAAGAAACTGGTAGTGAAATGGAGGTGAGCTTGAAAGTTATTTTTTTATTAACCCATGTTTTCAGGAAGATGACGATTCTGAGGATGAAATAATTGAAAATGACCCCGATGTTTCGACAGAAAATGAAGAAGCTGAGATTAAAGAAGACATTTATGGGAGAAAAATTGATTCGAAAACTGGAAAGGTCGTTGAAAATTTAAATTTATCTTCAGCTAAAGCCAAACTTGAGTCACTTGAATCATCGAAAGAAACTCAAGAAAAACGACTACAATTGGAAAAGTCTATACGCGGTGTTATTAACAGGTATGATATCAAAGGGGGTGTTAAGGGTTTTTTCCTAGATGTCAGTTTTCCTAGACGGTCAGATTTTTTTTCCCTAAGCAAAAGTTAGGGAAACTTGGCAAAAGTTAGGAGAATCAAGGTGAAAAGTTTCAGAGCGCGCACTCAAAGTTTTTGTACTTCTGTTTTTAGGCTGAATGAAAATACATTGAGTGGTTCTGTTAAAGTAATTAGTGAAATTTTCTCTTCCAATAGTCATAATGGTAAGTCCTAATTGTTATTTAAACCACACTTCGTTTATCTAATTCAAATGTGGATGATCATATTTTTAGAGGTGAAACAAATTTATGCTGATATGTTTTTCAAAGCTATTGCGACAACTTTTGCACTTCCAGAAAGGCTACTTTTAACTTATGGTGCTTTTATGGCATTGACACATGTAATAGTTTCATCTGAAATAAGTTAGTTGGTGTATTTATATCCCGTAGAGAATTCAAATATTTTCTAGCCGCTCATCTAGTTGAATCGTATACGACCAAATTTTTTGAATTGATGCAAGACGATAAAGAGGATGAAAAGCCTGTTGCTAATTTAATTGTTTTGTTCGCACATCTTTATAATTTTAAGGTAGGTGCATCTCTTGTAGTTTTAACAGCGGTTTAAAAAATTTTCGGAGCTATCTCATTTGTTGGAGAGGCATTTATCATGTCAAAAAGTCGAAATTTTTTTAACTTTAATTCCGAATCCCTTATATATTTTTTATTCATTTAGGTGGTGAAGACGCAGTTTATAATCGAACTTATATCGCGCCTAAGCAAAGTGAAGAGTGAAAAATTCCTTTCGATGTTCTTAGCTTTAATAAAATGTAATATTTGTGCAATTATTTTTTTCCAAAGCTTCTATTTTAGATGCTGGTACAAGCCTTAAAAAACGAGATGCAAAGAAGCTGCAAGAATCTATTTCATCTTTACAAGAAATTTTCAGTTGCTTAAAAAGAGAGAAGGATACAAGCTCACGGATGAATTTCCTTCTCGAAGATTTGGACGAGATTAAGAACAACCATATTTTACGCCTCACTTCGAAGTTCGATCATTCAAATCTAGATCATTTTTACAAGCTGATAAAAGCATTAACAAAAAGTAGGTTTTATTGATATTTGTTATACATTTATGCCTTTAAGATGCCCAAAATAAAGAAAGCGAGCTGCCATTTGGTGTCGAAGATATAATGAACGTAAACGAACGAGGACGTTGGTGGGTGGTTGGATCTGCTTGGAAGCCAGCAGATGAAAAACATGCTTCAATAACAAAACAGTCTAGCTCAGATAAGAGTTTCTCGCCCGAACTCTTAGCACTAGCCAAAAGAGCTAAGATGAATACAGAATTGAGAAGAAATGTATTTTGTAGCATTTTATCATCGGAGGTGTGACTAATAGAGTTTTTTGTTCGACTAAATTTGTGTTTAGGATGAAGATGATGCTTTCCAAAAGCTGCAAAAGTTTTCTCTTAAAGGGCCTCAAGAACGGGAAATTATTCACATCTGCATCATGAGCTCATTATTTGAGAAGGAATACAATCAGTTCTATGCGTCATTGGTTGACAGATTTTGTACTTACCACAAAAGATTCCAGGTATATTTTTATAAAGGTCAATTTTAAATTGAGTGAAAAGCGGGTAAGACGTATTTCCTGGTGCATTTTTTTGAATTCGTCGCTAAAAATTGTGCTGAAGGGGTCATTTTCCGGAAAAAAATTTTCAATTTTTTTCACGTCATTGGACACCCAGACTTGAATAGCCCCAAAGATCCTTCATAAAATCAATAATTTAGCTAACGACTCAATATGCACTTTGGGACAGAATAAAAGATATCGCAAATCTGAAACCAAATCAGCAATCCAATTTGGCAAATATCATTGCCGATTTGATCAAGCTAAAGAGTGTAGGAATTACTGTTCTCAAGGTAGGAGAATTATGCCTCCAATTAAACTATTGTTTTTTAATAGATAATGAATTTTGCCGCTACTGACGAACCATCATTGTTGTTATTGCAAAGAATCTTTTATAGACTTTGTATCCGATGCTCGGATTCCCTCCTAACAGAAATATTTCGAAAACCACTCAGCTCGTCGAAAAATGAGCTATTGGCACAAGGGCTACAGATGTTTTTCGAAGTCTTGATGAAACCAGAAGATTTTGAAGAGATGGACGATTACTCATTGTTTAAGAAAAGATTAGCTCATGTTAAAAGTTTGTGTGCTGTTTGAAGGGACTTGTTGTTATTTGTTGATCTATCTTTGTTGAATTTATTTTGTTTCAAAATTTTATTACAACGTTAATAAATTGAGCAATTAAAAAAATCATGAGCATTTTAACTTTGTACTTGATAGACACGTAGAAAACAACTATACACATCCCCTTATATGTAACCNATTGAGCAATTAAAAAAATCATGAGCATTTTAACTTTGTACTTGATAGACACGTAGAAAACAACTATACACATCCCCTTATATGTAACCAAGCTAACAAAATAGGTGACATTGCTATAGTACCTAAGTACACGCTCCTAATATTTGAGCTGAATATCGGGAGAACCAACGCACCGACATAGACCAAAAATGGAAGTAGATGCCTACTCAAAGGTGGATGTGGAGCATTCTGGATGACCAAATCAGGAAATCTGCCTTCTTCATAAAACGTCTGCATTAGTCTAAAAAAATGGAACATATAATAGAATAAAATAGCAAATATTACCGATCTTTTTCAATAAATCTCTCATATAACCATTGTTTCACATTTTCGGTGGACGTGGGAATGTCTTTGATTTCATAGCGTCTGATATGTAAATGTAGATCTTTTTCTTCAGTAGGGGATGAGAAAAACTCAAACATATTTGGTGCAATTCCATTTCGATTAGGCAATCTAAAAAATGTAGGAATACCTACTTGAAAATACGGATATTTCATGGTCTGGGACGATTTTCAAGGTTTTTCGATGCGCGTAATAGATTTCTCGCATAAAAATACCCCTGAGTCATGTTGGAAGAAAAAATTTCGTCAAAAAATGACCAAATGGCGAAACACCCTGTACTTGAAAATAATTGCGCTCACCTCGTTTGACTATATCCTATTGTTACATCATAGATGCATGCCAACTCATTTCTTAGCTCATTCAAAGCCATTATAAATCCTCCTGTCCTTGGCACCAAAACGTTCTTGAATTGTGGCAGATTTTTCTGTGCACAAAATTGAATCGATTCCTCGATTGGCTTGGGTTTCCTTCGATTAAAACGAGTTCCTTCGGGGAAAATATGAAACCAGAAAGGTTCAGGAAGTGAGCGTAGATATTGGAATTGCTTGTGGAGTGGATCAGAAATAAATCCCGTGCGTCGTACATAAACAAAGCCATGCTAAAAGAGAGCTTTAAAATTAAGAAAAAATCTATCATTCAAATTACCTGAACGGTATACCAACCGTACAATGGTGCATAGTGAATCACATATTTCATTAGAAATCTCAAACCATATTCAAATCCGGATGATGAATGTCTAGCAGAAAGCATAAAGATAATAACCCAATCAACTAAACTAGGTACTTTAAAAATCAACTTCGAAAAACATTATACAGGATGAACCAAGAAAACCGTACTTTTGTGTTTTTTGGTGAAAATTTTTCAATTTTTTTTTCAAAAATCACCTATAAGGGGTATTTTCATGCGCTTGAAAAATTTTTTGACATTCTTATACTCCTCTTATCCTAGATCAGGGCTCGGAATGGGTCTGATTGATCAGAAATGTTCTGATTTTGGGCAGTGTCATCTAGTGTATTTTTAACTTTTTTGGACCAAAATCTGATTTTTTATCATTTTTTTCTGATTTTCTTTTTTTCATTCCGAGCTCTGTCCTTGATTTCTGATTCTTATCCTAGATTTAGTTTTATTACCATTTGTTTGGTGATTTGATAGAACAATCGCAGATTCTTTCCGGTTTTGTAACTCTTCAACATCACCATAAAAATGGATCTAAAAGCTTTTCTGACCGCCCATCATTTACCCTTCAAAACAAACCCGTGGTGCAGCAACGTTCTCAAATACAAATAAGCTATAATAACAAAAATGTTAAAATATCAATAGATTTAAAAGTACCATAGGCGCATATAACTTTCATAAAGACGATTATTCAACCATAACCAGCTCTTTCTAGGAATAACCCATGAAATCGGACCTAGACCCAATGAGACTGAGGCAAACGGTACCCATGCGCCCGTTAAAAGCACTGTCGGTACTACGGGTCGAAGCTTGTCGACAAGAAAAATTGCGTTGATCAACAACATCCTGCACATCAATTGATTAGAACCAAAGAACCACCATAATCAAAGGAATTAATAGATTAGTCGAAATTAGCGATAAAATGAAAGATTTTTTATACTTAAATTTATTTAAAACTTCACAAACACAATATCATTTCAAACACAAAATATCTTATTTAGCTGACAAAGACCAAATTCGTAAGCAAGAAAATTTGGTACTACTAAGGATTAACGACCCCATTTAACGTGATTTAAAAAAATTTTTTAGCCTTTTTTCTTTGGAAATGAACTCTCTAGGGGGTAACTTTATGCGGAAAATTGCGCGCATTGACAAAACAGAGTTTTTCTCGGAAAATGAGCCGTATCTACTTCACATGTGCCACATTTTTAACAAGAATCACATGATTATGAAGTATATACGGCTCATTTTCATTTTAAAAAAACTCGTTTTCATGTTTCATCAATGCGCACAATCGATTTCCCGAATATATTTACCCTTAGAGGAGTCATTTCAAAGGGAAAAGCTAAAAAAATTGTTTGAAAATCACGTTAAGCGGGGACTCACTTTTATATCCGAATCTCTGAAAAAAATTTTTAAAGGGAAAAAATCTAGATTTTTAACACAAAATGAACCTTAATCCATGAATTCCCCTAAATCAAAGTCAAAACAGCGTTTTCACGCTTCAGGAATGCGTGCCATCGATTACCCGCATAAAATTACCCCTATAGGAGTCATTAAAAAATTTTTTTAGAGATTCGGATATAAAAGTGGATCTCACTGGGCTCGCTAATCCTTAGTAGTACCGAAAGTATCATTAATAAGCCTAATTCTAACTACGACCTACGAATTCAGTAATTCAAAAGCGTGAAAATAAAAATACATTATAAGTACAACACAATATTTATCTTAGTCACGACGGCGTTTGTTGTTGTCCTTGTCTTTAAGAAGGATAAGAATGTAGCGGAAGATGTTCACGAAATCGATGAACAATTCGACTGTATGCCTAAAAAATTCAATTATAAGACTGCGTTTAAGCATGTCAAAAATGTCAAACTTTGCCTGATTTTTAATAAAATCGTGCTTATTGAAACGATTGGTCATGTTGCAACAAATTTTATGCTTCATTACCAACCGTTTCAATAAATACGATTTTATTGAAAATCAGGCATAGTTAGACATTTTTGACATGCTTGAACACAGCCTAAACAGAATAAATTTTAATATGCAAGAGATTGCTGAAGTTCTCTCCCATTTTTTCGGTCTAACAATAGCAGATTAAACAACACTTACCAGATATAGTCGGTATCACCACGACGGCGTTTCTCACAGATAAGTTGAGTGTCGTAGAGCACAAATCCTAAAATTTTTTAATGAAATTTTTTCAGCAAACAATAAAACACTTCTAACTCAAAAAATAATTCCTAGCTCAGTAACATTTTTTTAAACAAAATTTCATACCACAATTGATTGCCAATCCACCCCACATGATTACGCCAAACATAAATGCGCTTCGGGCGAACAATGCCGTGATCAATAAGCAAAGAAGAGCCGATCCGAGAATACCTAAAATTTCAAATTCATTCATGAATTCTTACTAAAGTCTGTTTCACGGAGAGGTTCCAAAAGCACAGCCTAGTGGATAGCATCACAGATTTCGAGTTTGAAGACCGGGTTTCAATTCCGCTCGGAGCCAAATCGTTTTTGCATTGTCCAAAATTGATGAAAAATTTTGCCTAGGGATAATTTTATGCGAAAAACACAATGGTAATATTTTTTCATGAAAATTTTTGTAAAAAATAGAAAAATCAATTTTTTATCTATATCTTGAAAAACATCAAGATTTAAGTAAAAATTGATTTTTCTATTTGTTACAAAAATTTTCATGAAAAAATAATATCATCATCGTGTTTTTCGCATAGAATACCCCTAGGCAAAAATTTTCATCAATTTTAGACGATGCAAAAATGATTTGGCTTCGAGCGGGATTGAACCATGGGGTCTTCAAACTCAAAGTCTGTGATGCTATCCACTAGGCTATGCTTTCGTTTTTTTCAAGAAAATTTTTTGTTGAAAAATGCTCTTTTTAAGCTGAAAATGCTCAGAAAATACCGATTTCTGAAGGAAAATGAATTTTGAAGAAAATTTTTAACATTTTTGGTTAAGAAAATGGAAATTTTGAGGGACCATTATAATTTTAAAATTTTTTGGCAAAAACATAAGAGGAGACCATTAGGAAAAATTTTTCATTTTTTCGATGACTGGGGGGGGGAGTAATTTTCCAGATTGTCTCCCCTCAGGATTAGTTAGTACTAATCCTTACGTGCCTGCTAACTAGATCTTACCTCCGAGGTGAAGGAATTTTGTTGAATCAGCATAAAGTGCCGCCAAAGAAAAGCATCCAAAGACAATACAAGTGATCATATACGCGTTGAAAATAAGTGCCGGCTCAGCATCAAGAGCTTGTATAAACGGCGCAAGATTACAACCTAAATTTTAGATATAGTCAAAAAAATTTTGGCTACCACGAAACTTTTTATTGAATCAGGCAACGTGTACATTGAAACGAGAGGAAACGTGGATCCTTATATAGCTTTTTTGACGCATCCCTGGCGTGGTCGTATGGCGGAGAAAATAAGGATTAGTATTAAAGTACTAACTAATCCTTATTTTCCCCATCATACGACCACGCAGAGATGTATCAAAAAAGCTATACAAGGATCCACGTCACAGCGGCTCGATGTGGCCTGGGGTGTCAGGAGGGTGGCGCACCAAAATTTTTTGCATTTTTGTAAAGAAGTCGACCATGCTGAACAACTTCCCGCAAGAAAAAAATTCTACCATTTTTGTTCAAATTTTCAGACAAATTTACTAAGGATCGCGCCGCTGTGACGTTCCTTTTCGTTTCAATGTACACGTTGCTTGATTCAATAAAAAGTTTCGTGGTAGCCAAAAAAAAATTTCGACTATATCAAAATCTCGACAATCCAATTCAATGGTATACCTGTCAAGAAAGCAAACGAATACAAGTAGATAAGCCGAGTCTTCTCATTTCCATGAGTAGCAGGAGTGGCGATTAAACCAATCATAAGACCGAAAATGGCGATCGTGAACAAGAAGCGAAAGCTGTAGAAATCAAAGACGTAGTTCACAATTGCACCAACCTAAATTCATTTGTTAACTAACAGAGTAGTAGATATGTCTCTTATATCTATGGGTTTTCGGGAAACTCGAATCAGAAGGAATTTTTTGATTTTGACACTGGAAAGTAGAGAAAATCGTTCGTTGCCAATTGTCCGCTTTTTCGTTTGCTAGTGTCGGGGACTAGAGGTGAAAATTTTCTCGAGTCCCTTAACTTTTCTGGATTCCCAATTTTTGTACTGAAAAATCCCGAATCCCTTAACTTTTGTCAAAAGTCCTCTAGCTTTTGCACCCCCGATAGCATCCGCAAAGTTCTGAAGCTTACCATAGAAACCAATAATGCAAAAGTCAACGTGCTATAAACTTGTCGCAAGTGATCCTTCACATCTTTTTCACTTAAAAAATAAGATTTTCTAAATATATGACATCAAAATAACTTACAGCTTATGATTAAGAGTGTCAAAAGCTCGTTGGATATTTCCAAGTATATCCGTTGAATCGACACGAGACATTTTTTATTTTCTAAATAAAATTATTAGTCGACTGACGATCAAAACAAGCCCCATAGGCTCTAAAACGAGCCTATGGGGCTCGTTTTACTTTTAAAAAACTCGAAAAAATGAAGTTGTGGTAAAAAAGAATAAATTATTCAACGAACATCTCGTTAAGGAAAAGGGCTCAAAAATATATAAACATTTTCAAAAAACATGACGAATGCGAATGAAACAGGAGATTCTAGAACGATGACTCGTGCAATTATTCAGGGAAGGCGCCAGTTTAAAACTAAATTCAGACCTTTCAGTGTTTCGAAATAATAGGGCCGCACTAATTCTTTCGCTACTTCAATAATTCTGCACCACGGTTGCATAAAATCGGAAACGTTTCCGTTTTTAAAATGACTGTTTCCGAAGTTATTTTTCTCATAACAAATTACAGAAATGTTTTTATGACATGGGTCAAAATAAAATAAGTTCGTAAGGCGTTGAATTTTTCATATGCTTGTAAGCGTTTCCATTTTTTTGTCCTTTCTGAGGTATTTCACTGTTTCCATTGCGTTTACAATCCATGGAAACGCAATGGAAACAGTGAAATATCTCAGAAAGGACAAAGAAAAAATGGAAACGCTTACAAGCATATGAAAAATTCAACGCCTTATGAACTTATTTTATTTTGACCCATGTCATAAAAAAATTTCGAAGCTACTTCGGCTGGGGAGACCCAATCAACATGGTCTCAAAACTTATGTTAAAAATTTTGTTCGAAAATGTCTACAGGGGGAGGCAAAAGTCCTGGCCTAGGTGGACAAAAGTCCTGACCTAGGTGGCAAAAGTCCTGGCCTAGGCGGACAAAGTCCTGACCCAAGGGGCAAAAGTCTTGACATTTCAAAAACGTATTTGCTCGACAATTCTGGACGAGAAAACACCTTTTCAGCATTTTTGACAATGTCAGGACTTTTGTCCGCCTAGGCCAGGACTTTTGCCTCCCCCTGTAATCATAAAAGCCACCTTTTTAATCATACACCTGCTATCAACGCGCTCGAAAAACGTGCCAGACAAGTATCCTCTTCTAACTTGGTTTTTATCTCCAGCCAGGCACGTAGCGAGGCCCCCCATTATGATTTTTCGCCAAAAATGACCATATTTTCTATTTTTTCACCAAAAAGGTCCAAAAATTCCATTTTCTACAAAAATTGTAATTTTCGGAGCATTTTCAGCTTAAAAACAAGCGTTTATAAAAAATTTTCGCCAGCGGCGCTGGATTTTACTTTGACTAAAGTTTTTCACCAAAATTTTCCATTTTTCAACAAAAAAGCCCCAAGTTTGACATTTTTTAAACCATTCTTCATTTGCTGAGCATTTTCATCATATACAAGCATTTTTCAACAACAAAAAAATTCGCCTGTGGCGCTGGTTTTTGCATTGACTCAAAGATTTCAACAAAAGTTGTCGAAAATCGAAAATTTCTGAGCGTTTTCCGCCTAAAAAACAAGCATTTCTCAAACAATTTTTCGCCTGCGGCGCTGGTTATTGCATTGACTCAGGCACGTAGCGAGGGGGGACAATCCGGACAATTGTCCCCCGTCAGGAAAAAGTTTGAAAAAAAATCATAAGGTTACCCCCTTATGTTTTCGTCCAAAATTTTTTAGTTATTGACACCAAATTGGAGCAATTTGGAGTCATTTTGTTCGTCTCGTCGAGCTATGAAGAATGCCATATTTTTTTAAGGCTGCGGTCAAGCATGTTGAAAAAGTTGTCGAAAAGTTGCCGAAAAGTTGTCGAAAAGTTGTTGAAAAAGTTGTCGAAAAACAAAAGGGTCGTGGGTTCGAATCCCGCTTGGAGCTTAATTTTTTTGTGCAAAAAAAAATT